>CM035414.1:193765582-193773082 GCA_020310875.1 Ceratopteris richardii | reverse complement strand
CACCTCAACTTAAGAAATTCTCATTTTGAAAGAGGGAAAAAGAGGTGCATGAGCTATAGATGGATGGGAAAAAGTATATATATTGAGAATATGGCATATGGACTTTATAATGGAACCATTAGATTCATTAAAAGGACAAGTTAAGGAGGAATTTTACTTCCTCAAAAACCTCCTTCCCGCACTTTTTGGGTACACACATACCTCCAAATACACACTTAACTTTAGGTAAGAATGTTATGGCATGGTAACATGCCTTTTCTATAAACATCTGTAAGGTGTTAGCATGCTTTTAAGCATGTATTTGATGGACTTAGTACCATCATAGTAGTATAGATAAGACAACTTCATTAGTAATATGATCCCTACACATAATCTTTATAGATTTGGACCATAGGATTGCTAAGCGAAAGGATATGTATTTTCACCATTATGAATGTGCACAAACAATCCTATAGGTTATAGGAAGTTACATAGAGGCACAGAAGATACATTTATGATAATCTCCAAGGTAGTGAAGATATATTTATCTCCACAAGAGTCTCATAGTATGATTAGGAGACTATAGGGTATCATGATGAATACCCAAAGAGTGACTAGTTTCACTCATGCACATCACTTAAGTAGTGAAGCATTTTTGCTTCATTACTAAGGAAAACAATTAAATGGGATCACAGAGATGGGTTTCATGAGACAACATCGACGGGTGCTTATGTGATTCAGAGTGATGGCTAGGAAGGCCATGTGCATGGCACTAGCTCTATGGCTTAGAGCATAGATTCCTTAGTGAGAAATAGTTGGGGTACCCAATACATATCATGTATGTTGGGATGTACAGAGAGGTACTCAGACCTTGTCTTGGTACCTAGGAACAAGTTAGTTTGGAATAAGAAAGGGATATCCACTGTCACATATTGTCATGTGATGATTAGAACCAAACTAACTAGTTCGAGGACATGGGACTCATTTGAGTCCATCGATATGAGTTGAGGATATTAGATTCATTAGAGTCCACGTATATATTCCATTGCATATATATGGAATATATATTCGGTTTAGTGTAGGTATGACACCATGGATTGGAAGGAGGTTCCATTGGTATGGGATGGTGGAAACGACTTCGCTTTGAGCACTCTTCTTCTATGGCAAGGGAGAAAAGAACTCATCATTCATGGCATCATGTCTCACTAGATCAGAGGAGAGCTCTTAGTAGACATCTCCTTAGGATTGGGAGTTATCCTTCACAGTTTAGGAAAGATTTATGCTTCCAGTAGAGAATATGATAGGTGATTTTATCACCATTGGTATCACATATTCATTTTGAGTTTTTCAGGAAGGATAATTCCATTAGTTTGATTGGATCCTATAGATCCATGCATAGAGTATGATTGACAGAGATAGTTCTTTAGTATGGATACACGTGTTTACGGTATCATGTCATATCAATTTCAGAAGGAATTGATTTACTTTACTTTTCAATATAATTTTCCTTCACATGGGAGTCTCTTTCTCCTCTATTTTTGGAGGAAAATATGGAGAACTTATGTACATTTTCTCAGTAATGAGTGGAGTAAATGGATTCAATAGAATCTCTTTCAAAGGGAAACAGAAAGTGGAATAGGTAGTGGAATAGGTTCCACTGCTAGAGTTCTTTTCCTTAAAAGAGATTACATAGAGAGAGAGAGAGAGAGAGAGAGAGAGGGAGAGAGAGAGAGAGAGAGAGAGAGAGAGAGAGAGAGAGAGAGAGAGAGAGAGAGAGAGAGAGAGAGAGAGAGAGAGAGAGAGAGAGAGACTTTCACTTTATCATTTTGGTTGTTTAGATAGAAGTGGCACTCTTCTATCAAAGACAAGAGGGAGATCAGTTAATCATGATGGTTAGATTGAGTCTCACATGGAGACTCTAGAAAGAAGCAGTTATAATGTTCTTAGATAAGATGATCTAGTTATTGACATTAGTCAGACTGGGAGTTGAGTATGACTCTTCTCTTTAGGATTTCTAGGAGATAAGGATATATCTAGAGAGAAGCAGTTATGATCTTGACTAGATGAGATGATCTAGTTATTGACATCAGTGATACTAGGAGTTGAGTATGACTCTTCTCTTTAGGGTTTCTAGGAGATAGGGATATATCTAACTTATTGGGGTACCAAACTTTGAGTTGGTGTTACATCATGAGCACGAGGTGTAAACATACGTTAGGAGGATGGGTACTTAGGGATTATTTTAATCTCAAAGGGAATGTTTTTTGCATTCATATGGCAAACTACAGGGAAGAGAATATTTTAGAGTTTGCACTAGTGCCAATAGATGCTGTTCCAATAGGACTTAGTCCAATGCTAAAGGATTGCAAACCACATACTTCTTGGTTGGTGAAACATAGGGATTGCATTTTACTACCAAGAAATTCTTATATATAAGCTAGATGATGGATTTGCATAGTTCACAAGGTAGTTTAGAATAAACTATTACTTGTGATTACACTAAAGGTTAGCAAGACCTAGAGTGGTATGAGGGCAACTATCATTTACTCTTAGATGGGTTTGAAGTCACCTTTTATGGGACTTTGTTCTATATCTTAGAGGATTCTATGGTTTACTATCTCCACTATGGTATGGTCAAGCCTATAAGCTTGGCACTTTTACACTTTCTTTACATAAGATTGCTCCAAGGAGGATACATCATATGGACTAAGATAATTTTGATGATGTTATAGTCATAGGAGTGATAGTTAGAAGTTGAGTGTAGGGAGATAGTAGGCACCACTCACACAGTTTCCCACCTTTGTGATGATCTCTCATGAGACTTCTTAAGGGGAAGGATACACGTAAACGACACACAGAGATGACCATGTACATAGAGTACATGGGGTTTAGGGGAGTCTGAGCACTTTTTTCTACCATTACGGACATTTCATGCACATTTTTGAGGACAAAAATGCTCTTAAGGGGAAGGAAATGTCATATTATGGATGCACACCCTCTTGGAAGAGGTGGCACAGATGCCACTTGGCATCATTAGAGGCATTGTACCCATTTGGTAGAATATAGTAGAGAGGGGGAGTCTCAAGATAGTGTCCGAGAGTCTCATTCGAAAAGGAGGTTCTCACAAAAATGGCTCGGTGACAGGGTGGTAGAACAAAGCAATATCTCTATGTGTGCTCGCGCAAACTCGAAGGAAATTATCCAATGTGCTCGACCAAAAATATTAGAATTGATACATTTCTTCTTGAGTTCGAATTTCATCTTGGCTATGTAGGCATATATATATATATATATATATATATATATATATATATATATATATATATATATATATATATATATATATATATATACATATATATATATATATATATATATATATACATATATATATATATATATACATATATATATATATATATATATATATATATATATATATATATATATATATATATATATATATATATATATATATATATATAGAGAGAGAGAGAGAGAGAGAGAGAGAGAGAGAGAGAAAGACTTTTTAACGTCTATTAGAGGCCAAAATCGGCCTATGAGACAAAACATATACATCAGTATGATCCAATCCACTGTGATCCAAAACGAAAATAAAGTGTGAGTACTACAAACGGGTATAAAAGGAGGAATAGTAGCTGGCATCAAGGGTGTGGGGTGCTATGGGTATGCACTCTATATGCTCAATGGGTGAGATACAAACATGATATGCATAGGGAGGGGAGGCTCGATGGTGTCATAACCCCCTAAATGCCTGGAGTGGGTGTAGGATATAATGCATGGGTGGGTAAGGCATCATGGCGATCCTCAAAATGCTCTGGGCGTCCAAATCGATAGGGGTGCGCTGCTGACGTCTCTGTATCTTCATGTCATGGCGTGCGTGAATCGCCTGAATCTCTCTCTGATGTGGACGAGCTCTCCGGACAAGGGGTCTCGATCGTCGACGCTGTCGTCTAAGCTCCTCTGCTCTGTGTAATGTGACACCCCGCATCGAGCTGGGCCCTCGAGTGTATGTGGGTCTGAAAAAATCTGTAATATGAGTCTGAGGGGGGGGGGCCAAGTGTATCTCCATCTGCTGCTGGAGGAGTGATGCGCGGTGGTGCTGGAGCTCTACTAGGAAACGACCTAGAGGGCGCTGGTCCTCTTTCCCCAATAAAGCCCTGATCTCTCTAGGCCCCCTGAAGAGCTGTGGGTAGCGGTCTCTGATGTCCTCATATGCCTGGCATCTACATGTGTAGTGCTCCTCGTCCTCCACCTCCTCTCTACATATCCTGCATAATCGCTCATCCCTGGGGGTATGTGTGGCTCGCCCAATCTCAATCTCGAGCAAGTGTGATGATACTCTGAGCTGCCCAATGGCCACTCTCTCAGCTGGTGCCATGTATGTATCCATGTATCGTGGTCTCTGAATGAAACCATCCGCTGTCACAGTTAGGAAGTGCTCTCTGTAGTGTTGCCTCTTTGTGGGAAGAGGCTCCCGTGGTGCTATCCATGTCTCCCTGACGTGTATCTGTAGTAGGTCCTGACGGATGATCCTATTCCTCTCCGAACGAGAGAGGGTAATGTGGGGGGAAGAGAGGTCATACTCAAAAGGGGGGAGATCCGTAATGCTCATGCCATGGTCTGCTAACCATCGGTAAGTCTGTGCATACCATACTCTCTCATGCCCTGTCTCTGCCAAATGTCTAGAGCTCTCAAATGCAAGCCTGGTGAGTCAGCTAGTGGGGAGCTGTCTGACTCTCAGAATAAAGGTCACCAACTGGAAGAGGGCCTCCACTAGCATCGGTGGTGTGCCAAGCTCAACTCGTATAATGTCATGTGGAACGGAGGGCTTGCTGCGCAGCAAGCGTGATATCATGGTGATCTGGGGCTTTCAATCTGCGTCCACATCGCCTCTGTGATCCCTGGTGCCCATACTGCTGCTGCATACATCAATGCGGGTGTCACTAGAGTGTCAAAGAGCCATCCCTTAGTCTGGGGCTCCTGAAAATGTGTCTGAAAGCAGCGTCTCTCCAATCCTGCAAGTGCCGCATAACCTCGCGTCAATCTATCTCTCGCAGCCTGTGCCATGGAGAATACCCCTGTGCTGCCCGAGAAGGTGATACCTAGGTAGACGTAGGAGTCCACTACCTCTATCTGTCCTCCAGCTGCTGTGAAAGAGGCGCGATGGCGTATTGTCCTGGAGGTATGGAAGATCATGACCTTGGTCTTGCCAAGGTTCACTGTGAGTCCTCTCTCCATGCAAAAGGTATCGAGCGCCTGTAAATGTGACTGCAACCCCTCCTGTAACTCTGAGAGCAGGACAATGTCATCAGCATATAATAGGATATGTACTGGCGTACCTCCGATGTCTCCTCCTCTCCCTCCTGCTCGCTGTATATACTCCGTGATCTCGTCGATGTAGAGACCGAAGAGAGTGGTGAGAGGGGGCAACCTTGTTTCACACCAATGGTGCTAACAAGGCTGTCTGATAGACCCCCGGGGAAGCGTACCCTGCCTGTGACTCGTGCATACAAAGCGTGGATGGCCCATAGCATGTCTGATGGAAGCTGTAACTCCTGGAGCCTCCGTAGTAGTCTCTCTCGAGGGACCATGTCGAAGGCTTTGCGGAAATCCACAAAGCAACAGTATAGTCTCTGCTTCCTCGCCTTCGCGCTCTCAATCAAGCAACGAAGCACGAAGATGTGGTTGATGGTGGAGAAAGTGCGGCGAAAGCCTGCCTGGCCGGGTGCTCTGATCCCCTCTGCCTCAGCGTGTGTACTGAGCTCTGCCTCAGCGTGTGTACTGAGCTCTGCCTCTAGTACTGCCCCATAGATCTTGGCCAGGATATGGCCTATCATGATAGTCGTGTAGTTCCCTGGGTCCATCATATCGCCGGACTTATGGATAGGCGTAATGGTATGCATAGTCCATGAGTCTGGTAATCCCTCAACCAAAGCACGGTTGAAGAGATGGGCGATCAAGTGGGAAACTACATCTGCTGCGTATATAAAGTGCTCTCCCTGTAGCCCCGTGTGGTCTGCTGAACGGCCATGCTGTAGCCTATGGATGGCCTGTCGTACCATGCCTGCTGTGAAGAGGGTGGATATCACCGGATGCGGTGTGGAAGGAATCGGTAATGGTGGCTGTCGTGGGACGTCATATAACCTCTGGGCGTAGGTGTGCCATGTCGAAGGATCGGCTATGGGTGTAGGTGGACGTGGCTCACGTAGTGCCCTCCACGCGGTGGCACAATCCCTACTCATGAGAAGGTCGATCAACTCTGCCTCCTGTCGCTCCTCGAAAGCTCACCGCTTCCGGCGTGTGAGGGCTCGCATCTGTCGTCGTGCCTCCCTCTCTATGATGGATCCCAAGATACTCTGTGCTCTGAGATGTCGGTATAGTCGCCTACACTCCTCATCGTACCATCTATTCTGGGGTGTATGCCCCAGCCGTGTCGGATGTGCAGTGCTGTGGGTGGTGTATGGGAAGCTGAGAGTAGCAGATGTATGGAGGATCGAGGAGAAGTGGGCGGTGAGGGTGTCCAAGGAGGCAGAGGGATCAAGGGAGTAGATGCGCTCTCGAACATGGGAGCTATAGATATGTGCTAGCTCATGTCTAAAGTGAATGGTGGTACGGGCTCGTGGCTGTGTGGTGACAATGTGGGGTATGCATGGTGAGCCGCGAATGGATAGGGCAAGATATGCGTGATCAGCTCCAATCGGTAAGGGTGGGATAGTGAATGAGGTGATCAGATGTGTCGCCTCCGGGGGCCCGATAACATAGTCTACCACACTGCCCCCCTGTGGTGTCGTAGGTGGAATGCAGGTGAGACCGTGCGAGGTGGGCCAGCTCCCCATCCCATTATATATAACGAGACGGTGTGCTGCTCCCATCTGGAGTAAGTGTCGGCCATATAAGGTGGGTGTGGCGGTGTCGGCTGAGGCTCTGAGTGTAGGCATGTCCTCTATGGTACGAAGCATCTCAGGGTCGTCAAAGTCGTAGATATCACACTGGTGGCTCTGAGTGCGGGCATTGAAGTCTCCTACAAGGAAGACTTCACCCATCCCGGTATACTCCATAATCGTGTCACTGAGGCAGTCATATGGCGATGTGGTGTCTGGTCCCTCCCCTCCTGATGGCTGCTCAGGGGAATGTGTGAAGCGTGAACCAATGGGTGCAATATAGCATACGGCGAAGTACGCTGCTCTCTCCTCTGATAGCTGCAAGCGTATCCACATGAAACTTGCCTCTGGGTCTCTGGCTACCACCTGTACCCTGTGCTGTAACGACTGTCTATAGAGCACGGCTACTCCTCCTGATCCTCGTGTGGTGTGCTGTCTCATTTGACGGCGGTGAGCTGACTCCCACATATAGCCCTCAATCCTCGGTAGGCTCCTCCCCGGGCTCTCGTATGTCTTTGTCAAGAAGATAATGTCTCTGCCCTCCATCACCTTCTTGAGGCGCCCTGGATGTGTCCATAAAGATCCATTGCAGTTCCAGACTGCAATGTGCACCTCC
>CM035414.1:193680582-193760582 GCA_020310875.1 Ceratopteris richardii | reverse complement strand
GGTTTCAGAAGTCATCTAATGCATGTAAGTGACTCTATAACCCCTCATTTATCTCAAAAACCACTACCACATCATCATCATACAAGTTGCATACATTGGCTTCCCCCCAACTCTACCCTTGTATCGAAATGCTGCCTAATAAATTTTGCAAGCTCATTGATGTATATCCCAAATAAAATAGGAGATAATGGACACCCTTGTTTCAGATCGATAGTTCTGACAATGGGATCCGAAAGCCCACCAACATATCTGATCCTCCCCAATACTTGCTTATATAAAGCATAAATTCCCCATAACATGTCATCTATAACCCCAAGATCAACTATAGAGCATAGATTCCCCTTAGCATGTTTGAAGAGTTGCTCTTGAGGTATTGTGTCAAATGCTTTGCAAAATTCTACAAAGCAACATTATAACCTGCTCTTCCTTGGTCGTGCTTGACCAATCACACATCTCAAAGTGAAGATATGGTCAATGGTGGAAAAGGCATGCCGAAAGCCAACCCACTTTGGGGCCCGAAAAGCCTCTCGCTCAACTAAGATGCTAAGTTCCTCCTCAAGAATAGCTCCATATAGTTTGACCAATATGGGACCAATCATGATAGTCCGGTATGTGCTAGGATTTTTCATGTCCTGAGACTTCTGAATAGGCACAATGGTGTGGCTTGTCCTTGCGGCTGGGAAACCCTCAACCAAGGCTTGGTGGAATAGGTGTGTAATAAGTGGTACCAAGACCTCCTCGCCATAAATAAGATGCTCGCCTTGTAGGTCAAACTGATCTGTGGCTCTCCCATGATCTAGTCGTAAGATGGCTCTTCTCACCTTCTTCTGTGTGAAGAAAGTGGAAGTAAATGGACATGAGGTGTGAGGTATCGATATCAGATGTTGATACGGTATCTGATACAAACTCTTTCAATATCGATAGCATCTATTAGGATCCTAGATGGGTGTGAATGGTCTCTTCTCTTGTAAATGATGCCATGCAATTGAACAATCTTTGCTCATAAGCAAGTGGTATATGTACCAATACTAGTGCTCCTCTGACACCTTCCTTTTGCAGCATGCGAATGATTTCATGCGGAATTGCGCTTGTTTGTGTGATCTTTCGAAGGGCCACATCAACTTTGAGGCATCGTCATAGCTCACCATAGTCCTCATCATACCAACTATTTTGGGGCATAGTCTCAATGCATGGTGTAAAAGTATGTGTATGGTGGGGAAAGATTTGCATAGCTGAGTCGTGCAAGATGGATGTAATCTGTGAAGTGAGTGTATCAAGGGAATCATGCGGATTGAGTGTGAGGAGTTCCGAGTGAAGATGGTGTATGTAGACATGAGAGAGCTCGTTTGTGAAATGTATAGTGGTATGTGTATGTCTAGGTGGTAGGGGGTCTCACGATATAGAGGAAAAGAGAGGAAGGTTAAGGTATGTGTAGTCTGCACCTAGTGGGCATCGACCTATGGAAAGAGTAAATAAGAGAGACTCCATAAAGAGATCGTAAAATATAATCTACAATGCTCTGTCCACCACTATGCGGAAAAGAAAATGAAATCACATGACCCTAGCCACCTATCCATCCCATCATAGATAACGAGATGATGTCGCTTATCAAGCTCAAGAAGGTGTCCACCATAACTTGTCGTATCCTGACCTATATCATCGGATGATGTTCCAATCGCAATCTCATTTGTATCTAAACTCTCCATGATATTAGGATGCTCTATGTCATATGCCTCACACTATGAGGATTGTGTATGTGCATTGAAGTCCCCAATAAGAAAGGCCTTGCCTAGTGGGGAGTTGTGAACTATGTCCTCTGATGATCATCTTCATCATGTCTAGCATATGATGAACCTCGTGGGGGAAAATAGTATATATCAATGCAAATCCATCTCCCATGGTGAGCTCGATGTCAACTCACATATATCTTGCCACCTCATCTCTCTTCAAGATTTGGATCTATCTTTGGATGCCAAGTGTGAATAAAATCGCAACGCCACTAGACCCGCATGAAGTGACCTGTCTGTAGTGGTCCTAAAAGTGGACTCCCTCTGAAATCCTGCTATACAAGGTAACCCATTGTTTGGGCTCTCATGTGTCTTTATGATGCAAATAAATTCATGTGTAGTGAGTAGGTCTTCCAAGCGATCTAGTCGTGTACACAATGCCCCATTGCAGTTCCAAACTGCTCCCCTAAGATATGTGTCTTGATATAGTGTTGTTTTATAGGCCACATCCCTATTTAGTAGGGCCCATCTATGAAAACCTTATCGTCTGAATAGGTGGCTTTCTTCCCTTCTCTCCTTGCATGTAGGATTTGGGGCATACATGTTTCGTATGTTCTATTTGCATTTTTGTGAGGTCTTCATCCATAAATAAGGGTGTTCTTGGGAGGTTTCGTAATGCTTACTTCTTTTTGAAGAAGATGAATCTCTCCTCTGTTGTGCTCATTTGAAATATTAGAGCTCTAGGTTTTGTGTTGTCTTTGCCAACTCTCCATGCGCGAAAAAATGGCATGTGACTATATCTTAGTTGGTGACATACCTGTGATGCACCTGTCTCAATTGATTTTACTTAGGTAGACCTACGATCCTCATGTGCAGAAGTTGTAACTGTTTGAGTCTCTTCTCTTCGAGCATGTCTTGTACTCATATGTATTCGTTTCTTATTGCATCTTCTTTGACTTCTTTCTTAACATTTTTTCTCATTATTTGTACCCAACTATTTTGGGTTGAATTCACCTCTCATCTGATTTGTTCCTATATAATCGTCTTGCTTGCATTTTTTTTTAATTTTTTCCTTGATAGATGAAGAAAGCATCAAGCTTACATGAGTGAGCCCCTGCTATATTTTGAACAATGCGGCTATACTCTTCGTTTGATGATATGAGAAATCATCTATACATCATTGAAATAAGTTGTTCTAGAGGATCATCATTGGCCTTGTATAAGTAGGGCAAGTCGATTATCATTACTTTACTATGTAACCATCATGCATAGTCATTGGATGCAATCATGGAACATCGCCCTTGTACTCTTGTCTGGGTGATCAGGCAAAGCAATGATGGTAGCAATCCTTATCCATTCCTTGTGACATCACATGAGGCGTTCAACGATCCCAAAAGGCTATGTGCAGTTACACGCTTGCTTGATTCTCAGGAGAATGGAACAATCATGGAGGATGATGTATGTCATCCCATCTATGTGATTGTGTTGATCGATAATAACCACAATAGTCCAAGACGGCAAAGATGTTATCACACATACATTACACAAACCTCACATGGGGTTTTAGTGCCAAAATATTGATATCTATCTCTCATAGCTAGATACAATCACACGGAGAATCCATGGGAGAAGTGTAGTAGTCATTGCTTCATCACAAGATCACCTAAAGCGTTATAACACCCCTCTTTTTTCTTGATTGATCAAATCAATAGCGAAATCACCCTTAACTATCAAAGAGGAGATCCGCCCGACGATCACAACACTCAAATCTCTAGAGATACCTACACATGAGGGACACGAGATTCTAGAGATAAGGTGGCCATATTTCAACCAATTATTTGGAAGAGATCTTTAATTCTTTCTTAGTGCGTGACATTTAACTATCTTAATAGTTTGCACTTCTAAGAGGATGATGGTTCTCCCTTTGTAACATCACACAATTTTTTGTGACGCATTATTACCCATTGAATCTAATCCATAGTGTCTTTTGGGGAAGTTGGCCATCTAGTGTGCGTACATGGCCTTGCAAAATTGCATGCATTAATCAACATAAGGAGGATACATGATGTCCTTGATTAATCACTAATCTTTTATCTTGTTCTTAATCCATCTTTGGGTCTTGTGAATAGCTCTGAACTTGTTAATTGATTGCCTATCAAATTCTATGAATTGATTACTCATTAGTGGATGACTGTTCATGATCCCAAGGCCAAATAAGAAGTCGCAGTGTCCTTGCTTAATATGTGAAGAGGTCATGGTAGTTATCTCATACAATGAATACCTTTGTAAAACATATATCTTCTCGATAGATTTAGATGGGCATGCATTGTCAAAAGCTCTCAAAAGTGACTTGTATCACTCCTATGCAATCACTTTATCACCCTAAAGTTGGTTACATTTGAGATGAAAATAGAATCCTTAGTCTAGGAAGGGATTGTTCTTGATTCGTGAACTAAAAACTCTCCTAAAAGTAGGTAATCTTTATAATTTTTTCAATCTCTCCGAGCTTTCATACAGGGCCAATAATTTCTTGAAAAATGAGTGAGAATAAATGCCATTTGGTAGGATATAATCTTCTTAAGTTTTGTTGAATCTTATTAAATAAAATCCAACCCTTAACTCACTTTGAGATTGTATGCCTGACATTCTATACAGATCCCCTTCACTATCCAAGTTGTTTGATCAAAGTATTGAGATCTCTAGAATCAACCTTGAAAATTTGTTCGATCATTGAATAAGAGTCAAAATATTGTCTAGCAACCCACGTGATGGCACCCTTCAAAATTTTTGGACCTTTAAGGTGACACATATTTGAACTTGAGATGTCCTTTTCTTAAGATGTTGAATTGAAAGGCACACACAATTGGTTGTTGCAATTTTTATTTATGATTCGGCACTAGAATAGAGCTATATTGCCAACTGGTTGGAAATTCATTTGCACGCACGAGAACTTAGAAGTTTGATGGAAAAGCTTCAAAACTATCAAGTGAATTTGGATGCATCAAGCAGAGTTCATTTATTTTGTTTTTTTGGATTTCGCAAAAGTAATGTGTAGGTTTGTTTTATGCATGACAATCAAAACGACTCGTTAAATTGTATAATCCAAAAAAAAGATACTAAAAAACTTGAACAAAAAGAATGAATTGTTCAATTTCAAAACTTTAACAAATTGAAAATAAAAACCCTCAAAGCCTAATACCTAATAAAAGTAAAGAGGAGAACACACCTATGAATGAACCTAAGGTCAAGAAGAGTCTTAGGAAGTCAACAAAGCATTAGTTCCTCAGTAGAGAGTGTGACCAACACAAGGTTACATTTAACATTTTGAAAGAGATCGAGTGATTCCGATTGTGATAGCATGGAAGCTTCAAAAGATATGCATGCTCCTATCTTGACCATTGAAGCAATGTCCACAATTCAAGGAGAATATAGGACGTCCTTACAATATGTATCCACTAATCTGTTAGGCTTGCCTATGTACCTAGATGAACTTAATAGATCAATGGCTAAATTATGAGACTCAAGAATGATAGAAATTATCCATATAACTACAATAAAATTTGAAGGCGGATTGTACATGGATAGGAAGGGAATCTTGTACATGATTACAAACCAACAAAAAAAATTGAATGATACCAGTGTAATTGAGGAAACACATCATAACATCAACATTGAAAGTGGAAAATCAATGAACACTTCTAGAGGGAAGTGTATTGTGGTGAATGTCATGAGAGGTGATCAAATTCCTCAAGAAAATGATTTGATTGACATATATTTGATTGAGGGATCCGATAGGGTGATGCAAGCTACTTCATTAGGAATTACGTGATCCAAAAGATTCCTGAAGAGTCACCTATATGGACTAAGACAAGAGAAGATATCTAGAATCACTAGAATCTAAAAAGACCGTATTTGGATACATGAGTTTGATAGTGTTCCTTCTTAGGGAGCATGAAGCTTCATCATGCAACCCCGAGGGTCGTCATAAGAGCCACAAAAACCCTAATTTAGTGCAATAAAATTGGCAAATTACCCTCAACGACCTCGTGCATTTTCCATAGTGGCCAATAACATTATGCCTAACCCTAAATATGGAGGAGAGACATTGAACAGGCCATCCTACCCTCCTAGACCTCCACAATGAGAAGGACAATGTGTCCATCCTGTTGTTCAATTCATTCCTCAGCCACCTGATGTGGGTAGAAGACTAAGACCATCCTAGGTTGCCAAGCACATGAAGAATCATTATCATGATTTAGGATATCCATATGGCCACATGGCTGAGTTCAAGTAGGTGATGCGAACATAACAAGTGGATGAATTCTAAATTCAATATGAAGTATTTGGACTTACTTTGCTTGGAACAGCTTTGGAATGGTTCCAACCATTGAATCATGATGGATTTACTAACATTGATCAATTGTTGGAAGAATCCACAAGTGAGTTTGTAAAGAGAGGGATTAGACATGATACTTTTTCTTTGATCCATAGCTTCAAACAAGTAAGTAATGAGCCATTAAGGCTAGAATCTAGAAGATTCAAACAATATGTGGATCATTGTTCAATAGCTAAAAGACCTACCCAACCAAAATGATTTCATTATTTCTAGATGGCTTGACTAATGGAGGATTGAGAACTTTGGTATATGTCAAAAGGCTAGAATCTTTAGATGCTTCTCTCAAAGAATGCATAGACTTAGAGGATAATCTAGTTAACGACTTGAAGATCCCTCATATCTCATCAAAGTTTGAAGATGCTTTTAGCAATAGAAGTCATTGATGACCAAAAAACTTTCATACGAGAATCACACAAAAGAGGAAAAATATGTGGCGAATGAAGAACACATGCAAGAAAATGCAGGATCAATTCTCATGGATCCCATGCTTGAAGACTTACAAATGATGTTGAGAGTCTATCAATCGAGAATAGTGGTAGGAACAAGTCTAGAGAAACACGATAAATCCTACCCTAGAGGAGATCTAGAGAATGGGAGATTGGAACTTTGCAAGAAACTAGTTGAAGTTGCTCGAACTACGCTAGAGAAACAAATACCATCCATTCCAAAAACAAGAATTACAAAGGAAAAATTTCAAGAATATCTAGATAGATATCACCTTGATCAAACAATACAAGAAGAACCAAACCAAGAAAAAGGGGAACTAGAATGGGAGGTACCTGGGGTAGAGGCATCTTGGCCACAAGATCTTTGGGCAAAATTCCAAGAAACTCTTTGGAAGAAGAATAAAGGGGGATCCCTTCGCTTTATTGGATTGAATGCTCCTCTAACCATCCCATAATAGAAAAGGAGGAAACTTGTCTGAACTAGGCTTTGGAATAGATGAAGCTATTAGCTTAACTAACACTAAGATGTAAGGAATATAGAACATCAGAGTAAGTGTCTAGAAATTTGAAAGAGATAAAGAAGGCTAAACTGCATTGCTCTTTAACTTTAGAAGAACTATTGCATATCAAACCTCACTATGGGAAAAGCTAGCCTCTTAGATCAACATTTAGAATGCCACTGAGAAAAAGGAGAAGGCCAAGGACAAAACTGTTACTCTAAAGATACTTGTGGACAAGGTGGGAGATTTCAGTAAGGGTGATGAAGGGGAACACGTGTCCTCCAATCATATATAAGGGCTACATGACCAAAGCTATACTAGAAATAGGTGAAAGAGATAGAATCAAAACAAAAAAGTTTGGGAAAAATAGGAAAAACTTGCACTGACAAACCAAAATGAAATGGTAGTTTGCAGTTGGCCATGTAGAGTGCTCGCTTGGGTATTGGAAAGTGTAACCTTGTTGAGTTTGAGAATATCCTAGCCCTATGTCAATTTGGCAAGGTGGCTAATTATGAGATGACATTAGGAAGACCATTTATGCACTACTTGGTGGTACAAGATTGCAAAAGAGACACAATATACTTTCAACACTAGGGCACCACAATGAGAATAAATCTCCAAAACTTTTCATATAGGGATGTTCCTCCTATCCAATGGAGCCCCATCCATAAAGAGGAAGATGCCATGTGAATCCATAGTGTAGGATCTAGTGACCAATCTTGGATGCATGAGGATACATAGTTATGGATTTGCAAGGTTCCCCTACAAGAAGACAATTTGAAGCTTTCAATGAAGTGAAACAGAGATTGAGTTAAGATTATATATTGAAATTGCTTGATTGGAGCAAGCCATTCCATATTCATGTCGATGCTTCCAATTTTTCCATTGGATGTATATTGGCACAACCAATAGATGAAGTAAATTTTGACCACCCTATTGCATATGCTAGTAGACAATAGGATAAAGAAATTATGCAAAGATTGAAAGAAAAGGATTAGGGATGGTATATGCAATGAAGAAATTATGTCATTACCTGGTAGCCAACACATTCAAGTTTTTTGTTGACAATCAAGCTTTGTTGTATTTGTTCAACAAACGTTGCAACACAAGAAGGCTAGTCAGACGATTCTTGTTGTTAATGGAATTGAATTTTGAAGTAGTGGTCAAGTAAGGAAATACACACATTAGAGCCAGTCAATTTTCAAGAATGAATCATGGAGAATCACCAATGGGAATAGTTGATGAGCTTCTAGATACCTATCTATTAAACCCAAAATCTATCTATCTAGGCTGAAAAGTTTGCACCCATGGTTACACATGGACCAAGTCATAAGATCAATCCAAAGACAACCAAAGAGCTTTGGAAAACAACGAACCTTCACATTGTAGCGAGTAGCTTGTATTTCAAATATTCAAATGGAGTGTTGTTGAGATCTGTGGAGGATGGCAAAAAATCAAACCTAATTCATCAAGCTCATGTAAATCACTAGAACATGCACAAGGGTATAAATGTGATTACTCAAGAATTGCAATATTTAGGAGTGTATTGGCCAGCTATACAAAGAGAAGTACATATATCAAGCCTCCTACCCAGAGGAGCATGATTGAGTTCTTGAAGTAAATAAAGTGCCTAGTAGGAGCAATCTCAGCAAGAAAGCATGCCTTGGAAGAGTAGAGCAAGAATTATGCCATAATCAGTAAAGAACTCTTTAAACTGAGAAAAGATAATGAGCTTCGAATATGTGTCCAAGAAGGAGAATATCTCCCAATCTTGAAGATGGCACGTATAGGAGTGGTTGGGGGTCACTTCTCAGTTTAGAAAATTATAGAGATGATTATATTAACAAGATTATGGTGGCCAACTCTCTAGTGGATGCTAAAACTTATGTAAGAAGCTGTGATTTTTATCAACAAAGGAAGTACCTTATTAGAAGAGATGACATGCCTCTATGATCGATAGTTTGTGCAAGAGTATTCTCAAGATGGGGAAATGATTTCGTTGGACCCATTAACCCCCCAACAAGAGGATCTCATGCCGAGTATATCATTATGGCTACATACTACTTAACCAAGTGGGCGAAGCCAAAGCCATGAAGAAAAGTGATGCTCAAACCAGTGCCGAATTCTTATTTAAATATATCTTTACTAGATTTGTACTAGCTATTGAGATAATCCATGATAGAGGTACATACTTTTTAAATGAAGTAATTGAATCTCTATCACACACTATCTCTTATGATTGAGTTCTTACTGATTCATAAAAGTTTTCACCCTATCATCAACAAAGACTACTCCCAAAACTCAAGAGAAAAGAAATACGTGGATGAGGGAATGTCTAATTATCCAATGTGGAGTTTTATGATGATGAATCTGTTAGTATTAGAGGACATAAAATATTGTCAATGGTACTTATCCAAGGCCAAGAAAAGTCAGAGAAGAGGATACTTCATCTTCTAGAAGAACCTCTGTTCCTATTTCTCATCAGCATGAAGTAGAACCACTTCATCATTAGGAGTCCATGCTACTACCAGATTACTTCCTATAGAAGAATAATCCAGATGGAATTCAGGGGATGCACAAGCACTTTCATATATTGCTATGGGAGTCAAGAGCCATATTATACCCCAAATCAAGTCTTGCATAACCTCTTTTCAGGCTTGGTTGGAGTTAGAGAATCTCTATCAGAGTAGAAACCCTGCTAGGAAAGCTCATCTAAGGAGACAACTAGAAAGCACAAGGATGAAAGTTGGTGAATCAGTTCAGACACATATTCTAAAGCTTAAAGATTTACAAGATCAATAACTCAATATTGGAGTAAATATTTCAGATGAAGAGATGGTAAACACACTTCTTATATCACTTCCATCCTCATATCGTGCTTTTGTTACTTCTTTTACTCTTACTACAAGAGATAGAGAACTTTCATTTGAATAACTACAATTCCTATTACTTCGAGATGAAGATCAACAAAAGGGTAGGGAAGAGAATGATGACGCCATGTTATCATTGTCAAAGGGAAAGAAGAAGAAGGAGACAAAGAAGCAGAAGAAGATTCAACAATCCAAGAAGAAAAGTAAGTCTTCTAATCCTAAGTCTTTCAATCCTTCCCCTAATGCTTCCTCTACACCCTAAGAAAATTCTTTGACTACATGTGATTCAGATAATGGAGTATGCCATTACTGTAAGAAACCAAGTCATTTCATAGCAGAATGCAAAACAAGGATTTTTTACGAGAAGAATAAAGCATCAGGTAATAGTGTTGAAGATGATCCAAAACCTAAATCTTCAAATGTAGATTCATATGCATGTGTTACTATTGAAGAGGTAGCTTTTGATAAGGCATCATTAAATGCAATCTCATATAATCCTTGGATTTTTCATTTTGGAGCTACTAAACATATGAATCGGTTGTAGGAATATATTTTCTTCTCTGTCTAACTCTTCATGTAGAAGAGTGACCATTGCAGAAGAGCGACCATTGCAGATGGTCATGATTTTTCATTTTGGAGCTACTAAACATATGAATCGGTTGTAGGAATATATTTTCTTCTCTTTCTAACTCTTCATGTAGAAGAGTGACCATTGTAGATGGTCATGATTTAGATGTTATTTGTGTTGGAGAAGTGAGGTTAAAGTCCAGATCAAGTGGAAATTTTACAATTTCCAATGTTGTTTATGTCTAGACATGAAGAAGACTTTGTTCTCTATTTCTATTTTCTTGTCAGATTTTTATAAAGCTATTTTTAAGAAAGATTCATGTCAGATCCTCTCATCTAATCAGGAGCATTGTCTACTTCAAGGTGAAAATAGAAGTGGGGTGTTTGTGTCATCCAAAATTAGTCATGCTAATGTTGCTAGGTCTACTACACTTAAGGAGAACATGAAGTTATGGCATGCTAGATTTGATCATATGAGTTACACAACTCTCAAGCATATGAAAGATCATGGTATGGTGGAGAGTTTGCCTACTTCTGCTTTACTAGATGATGTAGAGTCATGTGAAGGATTTCTTGAAGGAAATCTTCACAAAATTCCTTTCAACAATCATGGATACATCACGGCCATAAGGAAGCTGCAGGTCATACATTTAGATGTGAATGGCTAGATGGGAATAGATTCTATTCAAGTTTTAAGGTACTTTGTTATTTTCATTGATTATTTCTCAAGATATTTGTGGATTTATGGTCTTAAAGTGAAGTCAAAGGTTTTTCATAATTTTAAGAAATTCTTAGCTATGGTTGAAAATGAAAGTCAATCAAAGATCCAAATTTTGAGAAGTGATAGAGGAGGAGAGTACATATCTAAAGACTTTAAGTCTTTTCTTGAAGACAAAGGTATCTCTCATCAACTCACTATTGCTTACACTCCAAAACAGAATGGTGTTGGAGAGAGAAAGAATAGGATTCTTGTTGAGATGATGCATAGTATGATATCATCCAAAAATCTTTCTCCCAAGTTTTGGTTTGATGTAGTATATATAGCTAATCACATTCTGAATAAGTATTCCACAAAAGCTTTAAAGGTTATCACACCTTATGAAGCTTATTATGGGACGGAGCCCAATGTGATTTACCTTAAAGTATTTGGTTCTTGAGCTTATGATTCCAAACGAAAGAGATACTGAAGAACTTGAAAGGATTCCACTGCGTTTCAAGGATATGCCAAAGTGGTTATATCAAACTTGGAAGGATAGTGGTATAAAGGAATACACTAGAAGAACTAGAAGTCAAACAAGGAGAAAACAAATAGACTAGGTAAATTATGCAAAACATTTTGAGATTCATAAAATTTTAGCACTTACTTCACTTGAGAATGAACTAGCTAGTGTTCAAGATGCTATTGTATGGAACAAAACTATACAAGAAGAGATTGATTCTATTCATAAGAATCAAATGTGGAATTGTGAGTTACCAAAAGGTAAGAAATCTAATGGTGTTAAGTGGATCTTCAGAATCAATAGAAAAACATATGGTACTATTAACAGGTATAAAACTAAATTATTTGTCAAATGTTTTGCACAAAAGAAAGGCTTTAACCATGGTAAGACTTTTGGTCCTATGTCTAGAATAACAAAGTCAGAATAGTAATTTCTTTAGCCGCATTCTTTGGTTGGAAAGTATACCAGTTAGATATCAAAACTGTGTTTCTTAATGATGATCTTCATGAAGATGTTTATGTTCAACAACCAGAAGGTTTTGAAGAGACAGGTAAAAGACATTTAGTATGCAAGCTTATCAAAGCTTTGTATGGACTAAAACAAGCACCAAGAGCTTGCTATGAGAAGATACATGACTACCTTCTATCTATTGGATTGAAAACTCAAATGTAGCTCCCAGTCTTTATGTTAAAGTTGAGAGAGATGTTTTGATTATTATTATCATATATTTTGATGATATGGTCATGACAGGTCCCAATGATTCAAACCTTCAGTATTTTAAAGCACAGTTGCATACATTTGATGTAACTGACTTAGGTATTTTGCATTATTATCTTGGGATTGAGTTCAAGTAAAGAAATGAGCTAATATATATGACACAATAAAAATACATCAAGAAATTATTGGAAAGGTTTGAGATGATAGATTCCAAGCCTATGCAAAGGCCTATGGATGTCAATATGTCATTACATTCGAAAGCAGATTCAGAACCATTTGATGCTACATTATATAGTCAAGCAATTGCTTGCTTGATATATCTATGTAATACATGTTCGAACATCCAATTTGCAGTTTCTCAAGTATCTAGGTTCATGCATAGTCAACTCAAGATTTAGTGGAAATCAATTAAGAGATATATTTTTAGAGATCAAAAGTTTTGTAGGTTCTTGTACCATATGAAATTTAAGGGAGGATTGTTGGAGACAATGTCCAATGGGCCAAAAACTCTTGCTATAGCTTGTTTAGTGTTTTTTATAGAAGTCTTCATAACATAAAAGCGATAGACGAAGTGGTAGGCAAAACACCTTCCATAATACCCACTTGGGTTCAATTCCCATGGATAGCGGGCCATGATAGCACAAAAAGTCAAAGTAAGCGGAAGTTTCTACATATCCCAAAGTTAACAAAAGCTTTTTAAGTTATAAAAAATCCAAATCGCATGTTTTACATGTTTTTTGCGATTGCTTTTAAGTGTCATCGCTTGGCACTCAAAAAACTATATCTTGGAACTCAAGGTCAAGCACAAGGTGTGGGAATGAAGCAAGGAAATGGAAACACAAGAAGAGGGAGCATTTAGGGAGCTCCAAGAAGCATATGTCAAATTTTCAAAAGAAGTCCCTATAAAAACAATGATTTTGATTTGTAAAAACCATTGTAAATATCATTTTATATTTTTGCAACTCCATTTTGTTGAAGCTGAGGAGTCCTCAAGCTTGAGGAGTATTAGAAGTATATATGTACCAATTCTCATAATTTTTAGATTCTATTTGAGCCCTCAAATAAGCCTTGAAACCTAATTTTTAACTAGGCTGGAGACTAGGTCTGGACAAGGCCAAAAGCTAGTAAAAAAACTATAAAAAGAGCTAAAGAGCTCTTTTTTTGGGGTTGTCTTACTAGAGATTGAAACTTTTATAAGAGAGTTATTTTGTAATCGAAGGCATTCCATTGTTCCACTTTTTGTTCTTATCTTGTGTGCGTGTGTGTGTATGTGTGTGCATGTTTGTGTGCTTCTCACTCATGCACTTGTGCACTTCACTTGCTCATGGTTGTCATACCTCCCTCATATCTTCCCAAATTGACAATTATGAGGTGGATCTCTTCACGTTGGTACTTGTCATTGTGCTCGAGTGACACCAAATTTGGTGTCGTTGCCAGGGATCGAGCTTTGAGGATGAGTGTGTGATGGTAAGATGTAGAGACGTGATGTTAGAATCATAGGTAAGTAGGTAATTTTTCTATTTTCTTTACTTTCTTCACAATCATCATCATCTCCATTATATATACTCTCCCATCTTCTTGCATCATCATCTTCACCATTTTCTCATTTCATTTGTGAGTGCGAGAGAGGTTGATTTGATGGGCTGAGAGCTTTTGGCAGGAACAACATTCAGCATTGTGCACAGGCAGCAAAACAGATAAAGTTTTTGTGTTTTCATAATCTCTGCTGAATGCTTCAGACCATCGTGATCATATGAGAATTTCGTGTTTTTTGGAATACATTGTGTTGAGGGTATAGAGCACCTTGGTGCACTAAGGACTCCATAGTTGCATTCAAAACAATTGCATTTTGGGGACCATCACGATTGGCTCAAGCCATTGTGACGACACCATACTATCGTGATGGGCTCAAGCCATCATGACAATCTCAGACCATCGCGACAGGCTCAAGCCATTGTGACAACACCATGCCATTGTGATTGGCTAACACCATTGTGATGATCCATTTGACCATCACGATGGCTTGCCATACCATTGCGACGACCCGCTAGATCATCACGATGACCACCTCGACCATGGCATCATGATTGACTCATACCATCGCGATGCCTTTAGACCATCATGCCTATTGACCATCACAATTGTCTCACACCATCACGATGATCCATTTGAAAATCACGACGGTTTCATGCCATCATGACTACATCAGACCATCGCGACGGTCCCATGCCATCATGATCTTCTCAGACCATTGTGATAGTCCCCTGAATTGGAAAAAAAAATAGCACTTTTATTTTTGCAATTTTGGAGCTAATTTTGAGTAATATTTCAAGCAAATGAATCATTTTTAGGCCCCCAAGCAAATATTTTGAGAAGTCCTACTTGCATGTTTGCTTGTTTTGACCCCCGAGAGCTTGAACTCACCTATCTTTTTCATCCCAAATCCTTTTCGAATCCCACACAGCCTCAACTATTTTTCTTAAAAATAACATGTTGATTTTTAGATAGGGTAATTTGAAGTTGACCCTTAGGAGGGTTTTGGAAACCAAGGGAGCTCTAGAGCATTTTCTATCAACACAAAAGGGGAAAAAAGGGTCTTTAAAGAGTGCCTAAATAAAAAATATTTGTCAATTAAAGTTAAAGTGTAATATGAACTTGGGACTTTTACAGGTCCAGCAAGAGTTAACCAAGGGTGTCTAGAGCAAGGTGCCAATGTTTGCAAGTTTGCCAATGTGCAACCTGGGCATACAAGTGCAACAAGGAGAAGCAACTTGAGGTTGGAAGATCTGTCAACCCCCTCAGTCAATTTTTAGCATAGGCTAAGTGCGATCAGTAGTTTTGATTGATTACAGGCATGATATGAACACTCAAGTCCTAAGGGCCTTTAAATTCTCAAGTTTAAGAATAGGTTAATTGCAACAAGGGACAACTTAAGGGCAAAGATTTTATCTGTTTGGATGAAGAACATCAAGTACAGAAAACCTAAGTGCTCCTTATGATGCATGTTTTAAAACAAGGACATACATACTAAAGAAATTAAAAGGAACAAGTGAGTGATATCAAGGAATCAATAGCGTGGTTATATAAGGGTCATTGGGCTGATCAGTAGGGCATATGAACCTTAGATCAGGTAGACACCTTGGGAGAGACCGACAAAGTATTAGATCATCTGAGGTTAGTGTCAACCATACAACTAGATCCTGAGCATAACAACTTAGTGATTATCCTACATCCTCACTTCAGAAATGAGTGATTCAAAAATTTCATTTAGCATGGAACGACCAATAGGTAGTGCACACACAACCTATATGCAAACACCAAAAGGTCCCTATAAGACATAGTTGGAGTATATTAGGACCAACCAATCAGGTGCATGCATCTATGAGGATGGTCTAAGGCGATCAGTTGTCCAACTCAAAAATCTTGATCAACTATTCGAACTTGAATACCCAGTGATTAAATTCGAAGAGGGTTCATACACTGATAAGCAAGGAACCATGTACCTAGTTACCAGCTTACTAGATAGGAGAGATGAGTTTGGAAATGTCATTCTCAAGTACGAGATAGGAGACGTAGAGCAAGGAGACGTAGGACGAGAACCAAAGACTCCTAGAGGCAAATCTGTCTTGACCAGAGTGATTAGCCTAGAGTGGGTTCCCCAAGACAACAAAAGCATAGAACTATTCTTGAGTAGAGAAATGGAGGAAGCTTTTTGAAGATTTAAGTCACATGAACCTAACAAAATAGGCAGAGTCACCATCTACAAGTTCAAAGATCCTTAGATACCAGGCAAAGTTGTCTATCTAGATAACACATCAGAGAGATTGTTTATAGTAACAAAGCATGGTAGGCATGTATACACTTGTAAGGGAGAACTAATTTTTTCTCCACCACGATCTAATGTCTCTCATGGCCTCCAAGGTGTAGGATCATCCCAAGCTCATGAAACCTAGAGGGAAAGAGATAGAGAGAGACATAGGGTAAGCTTTGCACACACTTTGGGAAAAGATAGATCAAGACTTAAAAGTGAAAGACGTGAAAGAGAGAGACATAGAGCACATAGGCATCAAAGAGAGGAACATGATTTTCCATTGCCTAGACCCGAAGAGTACCCAAGAACCCTTAGACCCTCTCAAGTGGTCAAGACAATGAAAAACTACTTTGATGGGTTAGGAGATCCTTATGATCATGTGGCCGAGTTCAGACAAATGTTGAGATCTAAACAGGTCGAGGAATTCCTCACCCAGTTCAAGGCATTTGGTTTGACCCTCAAGGATATTGTCTTAGCTTGGTTTTAGCCCCTAAATAGTCGTAATTACCAAAATATAGGTCAATTGCTAGACAAGCATTCATCGTTTAAGTTTCCAAGAGTGGCATCAAGCATAACACATCATCCTTGATCCACAATTTCAAGCAGATTCCCCAAGAAACAATTCGACTAACTGGATGTAGATTTAAAAAATATGTGGAAAGATGTCCCACACTTGAATTACCTACACAAGTAAAACAAGTTTCCTTGTTTTTAGATGGACTTCTTAGCTGGAAACTTAGATCTTATGTATATCTCAAGGAGCCAATTACACTAGATCAATATGAACATAGAAGACAATTTGGTTGAGGAATAGAGCTATCCAAACTCTATAAGGATTTCGATAGCTCTGCTAGTCATACTTCCAAGCGCTCCACTACAATAGATGAGCTGGATGAGTAGGTTGCCAAGAAGCTAGGAGTTCAAAATAGAAAAACACCAAGGGTCATCCCATTGAAGCGATGTTATACCTGTGGAGGCGACCACATGGCTAACACATGCCCAATGCAAAACCAGAACATGAGAGAATCAAATTCTCCATATTGCACTATTGAGAGAAAATACACGAACCATACTACTCAAGATTGTCTGCACAATAGGCAGGTTGTTAGACAACCTTATCAGCAAGCTTACCAACAAGGTAGGTATCAAAACCAATACCAATAGCCATATTATAGGCCATAACAACAATATCAACCTCAATACCAACAACAATACCAAGCACCATATAGGCCTCAAACGATCTCAAGAAACCAACCACCACCTCTTGTCAATGTGATTCAAGTTAAATATGCAGTGGTAGAGGAGAACCCTAATAGAGCATTGATTCCGATGAACCCTTTGGTCTCAAAAAATGACCCTCATACTGTTTTGACTACACCCATGAAGATAGTCCACAAGCTTATTACATAGAGTCAATTGAGCACAATGAGACTTATGCATATCAATATGAGGCACCACCTATGGAACCCAATTGGGAGCCAGAATACTCCAATGTCATGTATACGAATCCCAACCGAATGCCCTAATGGAGACAGGTAAGACCCCAAGCACCGAGAGGACCATGCTATAGATGTCAAGGAGATCACTTTATTTGTGACTACCCTATACCGACACCTGGACAACCCCAATTAGTGAAAATCCAAGGTTTTTGTCTGGATTGTGGGAATAAGCACCTCTTATGGGATTGTCCCAAGAACCTAAACAATGTGTCAAAGATCACTCCTATTAACATCATTGGGTTAGTAGTAGATTCTAATGGAAGTGTGACTTCCACTACCCCAGTGAAAGTAGTCACTAGAGCTCAGGCATTATAGCAGAACCAAGGCTTAGGTTAAGAAAAGAGTTCGGAGGTTAGAGAGACTGCGAGTCTACCTAAGAAAAGGACAAGAGCTTGGAAGGATAGTCGTGAACGAATGAAAAGACAATGGACAAAGAAGATGAGCAAACTTGAAGAAAGCTTAAGTGAGACCAAAGCTAAACTTACAAAAATTGCATCTCAGACACTCTCACACACCATCACCATCACCATCACCATCACCATCACCATCACCATCACCATCACCATCACCATCACCATCACCATCACCATCACCATCACCATCACCATCACCATCACCATCACCATCACCATCACCATCACCATCACCATCACCATCACCATCACCATCACCATCACCATCACCATCACCATCACCATCACCATCACCATCACCATCACCATCACCATCACCATCACCATCACCATCACCATCACCATCACCATCACCATCACCATCACCATCACCATCACCATCACCATCACCATCACCATCACCATCACCATCACCATCACCATCACCATCTAATCAACCTCATGTAACCCGATCACCACCTAGAGGAGGATCAGTCTTAGCGGATCCAACCCCAAAAGGCTTAGACATGATGTTCAAGGCCTACCATACTCGACTTCAAGAAGGGCCAACAATTGCAAACCTAGAGAAGAGTTACCCTAGAGCAGATTTAGAGATTGAATGGATAAAAATGTGCATGAAATGATACTCCGCACAAGGACTACAAAATACACAGAAAAGCACAGCACATAGGGAGCATGAAGAGATTTCTTAGGTCTTACAAATGCGATCGAGCTAACAGTCTATAATGGACCAGATCACTATATGTTTTATTAAAGAACATATACAAAGAAGTGTCCGGTGGCCATTTGGCCTTTCACATGGACACTAACGATAATAATCTCCCACTAAAGGACAATATGGCCAAAGTAAATATGGGAGAAAAAATAAAGAATGATAAAGAATACCTGAGTGTAAGTATGGAAACTATACCTCCCACCTGATGGGCATGTTACATAGTATACAAGTGGCTATGTAAAATCATGCATCAAGTAACCCCCATCAAGTGACAACAGTGTCGAAAGCTATCATGTGGTAGAGCTTTATTCAAAGCATCTTCAACATTATCTCGAGTGTGAACCTTCTCAAGAATAATGTGCTCAGTGGCTAAGCAATCTCTAATGAAGTGATACCTCACCTCAATGTGCTTGGTCATTGCATGATAGACCGGATTCTTAGCCAATGCAATGGCACTCTGACTGTCACTGAGCAAACGAGGTACATGCTGAGGTAAACCCATATCACAAGCAAGACGAGAAAGCCACAATGCTTCCTTACATGCCTCACTTGCTGCAACATACTCTGCTTCTATGGTGGAAACAAATGTACATTCTTGAAGACGAGATCTCTAAGAGATAACATCTCCAACAAAATGAAAAATGTACCTTGATGTAGACTTATGATTGTCTACACAACTAGAATAGTCAAAATCTGTGTGACCAATAATCGATGCTTTCCCTCTACCTAAGCATAAACTCTTGTCCTTAGTGCCACTCAGATATCTCAAAATCATGTTGACCACTTCCCAATGTTTCTTACTAGGATTAAGCATATATCTGCTCACAACTTCCATTGCAAATGCAATGTCTGGTCTCATAGCTACCATACCATACATGAGACTACCAACAGCAGACTGATATGGAATTTTGGTCATGAATTCCTTTTCCTCATCTGATTTGGGGCAATCATCCTTGCTCAATTTCACATATGTGGGTAAAGGTGTACTCAATGCCTTTTCACCTTGCATATTGAACCTGTGAAGTACTTTGGATATGTACTCACTTTGAGACAAGTATATGCATCTTTTACTCCTATCACAAGTAATGCGCATGCCAAGAATATGTTTGGCCTCCCCCAAGTCCTTCTTATCAAATGTCTGACTCAACTTCTTTTTGAGAATTGACAAGTCATAAGAGGACTTCCCAGCAATCAACATATCATGGACATAAAGTATCAAGCATATCCAGCTGCCATTTGAGCATCTCTTTATGTAGAGACAATGATCCTCATTGCTTCAAGAATAGCCTTGAGACTTCATAAAAGCATCAAAATTTTGGTACCATTGTCTAGGGGACTGTTTAAGTCCATACAAGCTCTTCTTGAGCTTACGAAATAGACTTTCCTTGCCAGGAACTACATAACCCTCTGGTTGTTCCATATAGATATCATCTGTAAGATCTCCATGCAAGAAAGTAGTTTTCACATCCATTTGGACTAGCTCTAAGTCCTCCATTGCAACGAATCCAAGCAACATGCACAAGTAGTCACCTTGACCACTGGAGAGAAGATTTCCTCGAAATCAACACCATGTTGTTGCTTAAAACCCTTTGCAACAAGTCATGCTTTATACTTTGGAGAAGCATTATCTGATGTGAATTTCAGCTTATATACCCGTTTACATGGTAAAGCTTTCTTGCCCTTTGGCAAAGGTACTAAATCCCAAGTACCATTCTTGTGAATAGAATCCAACTCACTCTTCATGGCACGCTCCCACTTGACATGATCCTCTGGCTGCATAGCCTCTTTGTAGCAAGAAGGCTCATCGGCCTTTGTTAGCATAACAAAATCTAAACCTGGAACATATCTATCAGGTGGATGTGAGACACGTGTAGAGTGTCTTAATGGTTGCTGAACAGGAACATGTGAAGACTGATCTGGTCGGACATTCTCTTGAGCATCCCTACAAGCAACATTTTTATGCATGCTAACTAGAGGACTAGTATCCTCAAACACCACTCTTCTCAATTCAACCTCCTTAATGGGCTGTTTATGCATCTTTGACTCATTGAAAATGACATCACTACTTCTGATCACTGACTGAGTTTCAGAATCCCATAAGCAATATCCAAATTTTCCTTCTCGACCATATCCAAGAAAAATGCATTTCTTTGACTTATGGTCTGACTTTTGTCAAAGATTCTTGGGTATATGAACATACGCTTCATAGCCAAAAACTCGAAGATGATCATAATATGGTGGTTTCCCTATCCATAAATCTTGTGCCACTTTCAAACCTTTGGTAGCACTAGGTGAAGGGTTAATCACATGAATTGCAGTCAATACTGCTTCTGCCCAAAAGCCTTGTGAGAGGTTTGCATGATGCAACATAGAAACTACTCTATCTTGAATAGACTAACAGAAAAGGCTGAATTCATGTGAGGTATACACCCCCATTATCTGAATGTAAAGCCTTAAGCTTAATTCCTTTTTTAGTCTCAATTGAAGCAATCCATTTTTTGAAAGTAGGGAATACCTCATCCTTTGATTTGATAGGATATACCTAGAATTTTCTAGTAGCATCATCTATGAAAGTGAGAAAGTAAAGAGAACCACCTAAGGACTATGCCCACACACATCTGTATGAACAAGATCTAAAGGCTGAATTGAAGAGTCAATGTGCTTTCTATGCATATTTCTAGTTTGCTTTCCATATTGAGAATGCTCACAAAATGAAATATCAGAGAAAGATAAAACAGGGAAGTAGCTAGAACGTGAAAGATTTTTCATTCCGCTACAAGATATATGGCCCAAACGACCATGCCAAATACAAGCCATAGGCCGTTCGGTAACAGCTAACAAGTGTTCTTTCTGTGATACAAATAAAGGATAAAGTGAACCAACTTTGCTTCCTTTTGCAATAGCCATATTGCCCTTTGATATACGAAAGGCCTGAGCATAAAAGACCACCTTGTAACCAAGGTCATCAAGTAGATCAATTGACATCAAACTATGTGATAACTGAGGTACATGGCGTACATTATGCATAGTAAATTTTGAACCATCAATGAACTGCACAATCACATCTCCAATCCCCACAACGTCACATTGGTAAGAGTCACCAATGTTGGAACATCAAGCTTACACTATGCTTGAGGTGGATTTAATCTACATCAAAGGCTATTGCGTCGAAAGAATATCCGTTGGAGAGTCCTTTTTCATATGCTCATTTATTGTATTTTTTTGAGAGATTTTTTGATGGCTTATTTACTGTTGTAAAAGCCTTGAGCTTTACACATGTAAAGGTACAAATACAGAGCCCAAATCCCACGAATTTGTGGTGGTTGAAGTTGCATTCAATCAAGCAAATCAAATCACCTAAAAGTAGATCAATCAAGATCTTCACTTTTCCTAGATTATAGGAAAGTGAATTGATTCCCTCCAACAACCATTCCCACCTTCATTTGAATTCAAATTCAACTTGTAAAAGTCGTGGAACACTCCTAGAGTCTATATAAAGACTTGGAATCACTTGTACATTACATGGAAGCAATATACATACACTTGTGACCATCATTGTCTTGCTCCTTCAATTTTCTGCATCATCTTCTTCGCCAACAGTAATCTTGCAGAGGCTGCTGCTCTCTCTCCAGAGCTCCAAATTGAAAGAAAGATGGGTCATTGGAAAGGTATAAGTGTCTAGTTTATGCCTGTAAGTTTTCAAAGCATTTGGTTCAGTAGATTGGGAGAAATCGGAGTTTTTCTGCCTCGGGGTCAATCTCTACGTATTCTTGAAAAATAGGAAGTACCACCGGCGAATGTCGCATTCATTCCTATAGCATATTTTGCTTATTCCTTATAATTTTGTGCATTCCATACACTTAACCCTATGTGTATCACTCCCATAAAAGGATTTTTTTAAATTGTAATCACGCTGGTCGCTATGGGCATTTAAAGTTCATTGTCTCTTCCATAGATAGTAAGTTTTTGAGCTAGTCGACCCGCGAACCTATCTGTTTTGTATCGACTCATTCTCCTTGATGCTCCAAAGTACATAGTGTGTTTCTCTGCACTTATAGCATGCCTATAAGGTCTATTTGAGTCTCCATAAGCTCAAGGGCTGGTCTTGTGCCGATTGGCTTGACCAAACTTCGTCGCCTCGAAACACACTTTTCTACCTTCGACAAGCTTCTCCAAGTTTCTTTCAGTGGTATCAGAGCTAGATCAAGATGGGTGATGGCTTTCCCTCAATGATCGAGAAGCTTGATCGACACAACTACGTGGCTTGGCAAATCAGAATGGAGGCCTATTTGCAAGGTAGAAATCTTTATGGAATTGTAGCAGGTGATGAAGCTATGCCTATTCCAAGATCCAAAGGAGGACCTACACAAGAGGAGACAGATAAGCTCACACTTTGGTGCGCAAGGGATGCTCAAGCAAGGTCGTACATACTAAACTCTATCTCTGACTTTCTATTACCACATATTAGAGGATGCAAGACATCTCAAGAGACTTGGGATGCCCTCGAGACTTTCTTTTCTGCTAGTACAAAAGCAAGAAAGAATCATCTTTGGAACGAGTTCAACCAAATGAAGAAGACACCTAAACAAACCATCATAGAGTTTGTTACCAAGGTCAAGGAGGTTGCGGATTAGTTAGCATCCATTGGAGAGCTGATTGAAGAAGAGGTCATCATGAGGCAAATTCTCAACGGCATTCGAAGTGTAAAGCAATGACAATCCTTCACGACGGCTTACGATCTCATCATGGATGTGCAAACTCCAGATTTCAACATCTTTCTTGGACAACTCTTCAATCAAGAAGCCAACAATAGCATAAAGGAAGGTAACTCTTATCATGGAAATTCATCTAGTGCTCTATATGCAGATAAGAAGGATAAGAAGCAGAAAGGCAAGAAGAAGGAAGAAGATGAAGAAGAGACTTCCCAAGCCAACTTTGCAAGCAAGAGCAAGTGGAAAGGGAAGAAGAAAGGACCAAAGCAAGACAAAGCCAAAGGTCAAAATGTTCAACCTTGTACCATATGCGATAAGACCAACCACACGACTCAGAATTGTTGGTTCAATGGGAAGACCCAGAAAGGAAGTGGAAGAGGTGGATATGGTGGCAATAGAGGCAGAGGTGGACACAACTTCAACAATAACAATAGAGGCTATAACAGAAGGGACTACAACAATTATTCAGAAGATCAACCATATGAAGACTCATTGCTTCTTATGAATCTAAGCCACAAAGAAGGTAAAGAAGATGATCATTTGTTCTACATAGATTCAGGATGTTCGAATCATGTTGCAGGCAACATTGCTCTTCTATCTGACTTGGAAAGTCCAAAGCATAGACATGAAGTGCAAATAGGGGATGACACGAAGCACAATGTGGAGAAGATTGGTAATGTCAAAGCTTCCAATGGCAGGACAAACATTCTGAGTAAGGTTCTCTATGTACCCACTATCACTAAAAACCTAATGTGTGGTTCAATCATCTCCAACCTATCACTTTATTACATTCTTCCCCCCTTGGTCGATCATTGTCCTCAATGATCTACTCTTGTATCCCTCTAGCCTCGGTGATCAGTCCCTTGAACTCCCTAGGTGCCCTTGAATTGATGTCCCTCAACCTCCCATAGTTTCTTGAACCTTGTTTTGATGGAGAGTGTTAATCTCCAAAAGAACAACCTACTCTTGAACTTAGAACACCTCTATATCAAGAGTAAGTCAAAACCTTCACCAATTTAAAAGATCAATGACCAAATATCAAATTCTTGAACAAACTGTGAAGAAGGAAATTACTCAGAAAGTCTGCTGCATATATCTTTCTCATTGACTGAGTAAATGTGTAAAGTTTTTTATGAAACTTTGCACAAGGTGTCGCCTAAAGATTGCGCACCTCCTCCAAGTCAAATCACTCCAAAAGATTCAGTAGATCTTGAGAAATCTACTTCACAAGTTACCTATGTCTAAATTTGCACTGCTGAGAAGTCGATTTGGACACCCCTAACTTCTTAGCTTTAGTTCTCACAATGTCGAACCCGTTTTATCAAATCCTTTTGGCTGTAGATAGCTTATCTCTCAACTTAGATTTTGAGCTATCATATGTGTAAAACTTTACACTATGCACTGAGCACTACTCATTTCATTGAACTCGAAATCTGCGCCTGTTTCAGGAGACTGTGAACATTCTTTACATATGAATGTTCCTACACACAATTCTCTTAACCTGATTACAATTGGAAGCTGAAATTTTGTACAGAGGTTGATCAACTCTAGACTTAGACTTGTACAAAAGCATTCCACAAAATCTTTACCACAGAAGGAGAAGACATGAAAACTTCGGGCGCAACTTTTCTTCTATTCCTCAGAAAATTACAACTGAGTTATGAGAGAGACTTCTTCTCATTCCTATGAACTCTAATGAGTCTTACAACTTACAAATGCACTATTCTCATACTCTCCTATTGTCTCCTCTATTGCCCCGACATTTTTCCAAAGTATTTATAGGCAAATATGTACAAGCTTATAACTAGACAAAAGTATAAGTGATCTATGTCTTCACTAATGTACATATGTGTACATATCATTCATCTTGTGAATGTAACCACCTTCTTTGCTTCAAGACTTGATCTTATCTCCATCCTTTTTGTCTTCCAAACTTCAATTGGTGATTGGTCTGCACCAACAGCTCCCCCTCAATCATCAATTAAGATTTCTCTTATCTTCTTTATGCCTTCCATGTCTTTGAACTTCTGTAACTTTGGTCCATCTAAACTTTTTGTAAGCATATCAGCTATCTGATCTTTTGTTGAAGTATGTATAACTTCAATCTCCTTATCCATCACCTTCTCTCTTAGAAAGTGATACTCTATCTCAATGTGTTTGGTCCTGGCATGAAAGACAGGATTAGCAGCTAGATATAATGAACTCATGTTATCACCATAAATGATAGGTATGCTCTGTATAGTATCAAAACTCTTCATGAGAGTCTTAAGCCATATCACTTCTTTTGCAGCTTCAACCATGCCTTTGTACTCTGCTTCTGTTGATGACAAAGCAACTGTATGTTGCTTCTTTGAGCACCAGGAGATTAACTTATCTCCCACATAACACATGTATCCATAGGTTGACCTTCTATCATCTGGATTACCTGCCCAATCTGTATCACTATATATTTTGATATTTGTATCTGATGTAAAACCATAATACAAACCTTCCTTGAGTGTACCCTTAATGTACCTCAACACTCTTTGACCTGCAATCCAATGCTCTTTCCTAGGACAATGCATAAATTGAGACAACACACCAACTGCATATGATAAATCAGGCCTAGTTAATGTAGCATAGATAAGACTACCAACCAAACTCTGATATTGCTTCATGTCATTGAACTCTTCACCTCCAAATCTGCTTAATTTGTGATTCACCTCCATTGGAGTAGGTGCTACTCTGCAATCATTCATTTTAAACTTGGTTAACAAGTTCTTCAAGTACCTCTCTTGGGTCACATACACTCCATGTTGAGTGTATGAAATCTCCATGCCCAAGAAGTATGACAATCTCCCAAGTCACTGATTTTGAACTCTTTCTCCATTTGCTTCTTTAGGCTTTGTATGCCTTTCTCATCTGTACCTGTAAGAATTATATCATCAACATATATACATATGTAAATGAACCCATCATCACTTGCTTTAACAAGCAAGCTACTATCTGCTTTTGATACTTGAAATCCAAGTGCCTTTAAGAACTTTACAAGCCTATAGTTCCATGCCCTTGGGGCCTGCTTCAAGCCATATAAAGCTCTCTTGAGCTTACACACATGATCTGGATATCTTCCATCTCTGAATCCTTGAGGTTGCTCCATGAAAACATCATCTGAAATATAACCATTCAAAAAAGCATTCTTCACATCTAATTGACATAATTTCCAACCTTTGCATGCAGCAATTGCCATGAGTGTTCTGATGGTTGTCATCTTTGCCACTGGACTATAAGTCTCATCATAGTCAATACCATATGTCTGAGCAAACCCTTTTACAACAAGTCTAGCTTTGTACCTAGACACACTTCCATCTGCAAATCTCTTTGTCTTATAGACCCATTTGCATCCAATGATCTTCTGGCTATTTGGTTTTGGAACCAAATCCCATGTTTGATTCTCCATTAATGCATCATATTCTTCTTGCATAGCTTTTTCCCAAATCTCTTTACCTTTTGCCTCTTCATATGTAGAAGGGTCTTCATCTGCTTTAATCATGTAAGCATAATCCTTAGTAGTCAAGAATGAAGTATCATAGCTATACCTTGTAGGTTGCCATTTGTTCCTTGTAGACCTCCTAAGTTCTCCACTTCTTGAGGTTTGTGGTTCTTCACATTCAGGATCAAATCTTGGTGTTTCTTCCACTTCAACCTGCACTTCATTATTCTCTTGCTCATCAAATATCTGAACCTTTGATTTACCTTTCCTTTGGCTCACAATTTCTTCATCATCTGTATTAATATTGATAGTACCTGCATACCAAGTACCTTGCTCATCAAATGTAACATCTTTTGATACAAGAAAATGTTTTGTGGATGGATTCCACAACCTGTATCCCATCTGCTTATCATCATAACCAATAAACACATATTTTTCAGCTTTAGGTTCCAATTTGTGCCTTAATTGTGATGGCACATATGCATAGGCCAAACATCCAAATACTTTGCAATGATCTAGTGTAGGTCTCTTACCCCACCATGCCTCATATGGTGTCATACCCTGCAAGGCTTTACAAGGTAGTCTATTGACCAAATAAGTAGCTGTATTTACAGCCTCAGCCCACAAATAATTTGGGCAATTTTTCTCCTTCATCATGGATCTTGCAAACTCAACAAGAGTCCTATTCCTCCTTTCTGCTACACCATTTTGTTGAGGAGAGTACCTGCAAGTAACCTCTCTTTTTATACCTGCATTCCACAAGTAATCACTGACCTCATTAGAGAAATACTCTCCCCCTCCATCTGACCTTAGTCTCTTCAACTTATGTCCTGTAATTCTCTCTGCATACATATGATAATGTTTGAAAGTATTGAATACTTCTTACTTATCTTTGATCACATAGATAGTGATCCATCTGGTAGCATCATCAACATAAATCACATAATACCTTGAACCATTGATACTGAAATCCTTTGATGGTCCCCACACATCTGTGTGTACCAACTCAAGTTTCTCTGAATACATAAACCCATGCTTAGAATAGGATTGCTTATGAGCCTTACCTAATTGACATGGCTCACATCTGTATGTCATATGTTGACCTGCAACATTAGGCAATCCAAACACTGAACCATTATTAATCATGTCTTTAATTCCTCTTTCATTGAAATGTCCAAGTCTCTTGTGCCAAAGATCTAACTCAGAGATCTTATGTCCTCCATAAGTGAACAAGGCATGACCAACATTACCTTGAATCTTCAATGTGAACAATCTTCCTTCTTTCTTCCCTGAAACAATTTGTTTATATCCATTGCTAGGGTCTTCCACAAACACTCCTTCATTAGTGAACCTTACTTCATAACCTTTTTCCACAATTTGTCCTACACTTATCAAATTCTTAGGAATTGTAGGAACATACAAGACCTTACTCAATAAGGTGCTACCATCCTTGGCTTTCACTGATCCAATTGACTTCACATTGTGCTTTGTGTTGTCACCTGTTTGAACAACATGATTAGATACCTTATTCTCCAAATCAGTCATCAAGGCTATATTACCACTCAGGTGATTGCTACACCCTGAGTCAATGTAGAAGACTCTTTGATCTTCATTCTGCCTTTCACAAGTTGCATTCATTATCAATGTTGAATCTTCCTTCTGATCTGAAGCATAATTGTAGTAGGTATTGTTATATTGTTGACTTTGGAAACCTCTACCTGTATTTCTTCCAAAGTAACCCCTACTACCTCTACCTCTGAAATTACCTCTTTGATTTTTGCTTCCTCTTCCTCTTGAATTATAGTTCTGATTGTATCCACCATTACTCTGAGTGTTATGCCAACAATCATTAGCTAAATGATTTGTCTTACCACAAATCCAGCAAGCTTTGGATCCATCTTTGTTACTCCTGCCTCTTCCTCTACCTTTGCCACCTCCTCTTCCTCTTAGGAAGTTAGCTTGACTAGTTATGCCTTCTTCATTTGCTTGTTGCTTTCCTTTGTTAGTTTTCTTCTTGTCTTTAGAGTACATTGCATGACCTGCACTCTTGTCAACATCTCCTTTGATATCATTCTCAAAAGTTAGCATATGTCATAACAATTGATTCAAATCAGGATTGAAATGATCCAATGAAAGTTCTGTAGATAAAATAAAAGGCTTCCACTTCTCATCACCTCTTAGTCCTGTGAGAATTTGCCTTACCAATTTATCTTCTTCAATGTCTTCATCCACTGCTCCTAATGCATCTGCAATGTCCTTCATCTTTGTCACATAATCAGATATTGATTGTGAAGCCTTCTTCTTGAAAGTGGTAAACTCTGCCCATAGGGATGCCTTCCTTGACTTTGTAGTGTTTTGGAAATGTTCCTCCAAAGCATTCCATATCTCACTTGCACTTTCAAGACCTCTAATGTGAGGTAGCAAGTAGTCATTGACTGCCATATAGATTATGCTCCTAGCTTGAGCATCTCTTTTCATCCAATTCTTCAAATCTGATAATTCTTCCCTAGTTGGAACACTAGGATCTCTGAATTGTGGCTTTTCTTCTTCTCCTGTAATGTAAGCTATCAAATCTTTGCTCATTAGATGAGCTTCCATCCTCATTGACCATGCAGGATAGTTCTCTCTATCCAATTTCTCTATCTGAAGAGAATCTCCCATCTTCCTTCACCTGTATTAACAGATCTTTAAACTTTATGAGGAATAAATGTACCTTGACTTCGAATATTACTCCTTCTGATCCTTTTGACAACTTCAATGTGTCTTCCCTCAAGCTTTCTTCAATCTTTGTCCTTTTGATCCTTCAAGATGTAAAGTTTGTATTTCTGCAATAGTCGGAGTCTCCCTTTCCTTGATTCTGATGCTTCCTGCTCTGATACCATTGATGGAGAGTGTTAATCTCCAAAAGAACAACCTACTCTTGAACTTAGAACACCTCTATATCAAGAGTAAGTCAAAACCTTCACCAATTTAAAAGATCAATGACCAAATATCAAATTCTTGAACAAACTGTGAAGAAGGAAATTACTCAGAAAGTCTGCTGCATATATCTTTCTCATTGACTGAGTAAATGTGTAAAGTTTTTAATGAAACTTTGCACAAGGTGTCGCCTAAAGATTGCGCACCTCCTCCAAGTCAAATCACTCCAAAAGATTCAGTAGATCTTGAGAAATCTACTTCACAAGTTACCTATGTCTAAATTTGCACTTCTGAGAAGTCGATTTGGACACCCCTAACTTCTTAGCTTTAGTTCTCACAATGTCGAACCCGTTTTATCAAATCCTTTTGGCTGTAGATAGCTTATCTCTCAACTTAGATTTTGAGCTATCATATGTGTAAAACTTTACACTATGCACTGAGCACTACTCATTTCATTGAACTCGAAATCTGCGCCTGTTTCAGGAGACTGTGAACATTCTTTACATATGAATGTTCCTACATACAATTCTCTTAACCTGATTACAATTGGAAGCTGAAATTTTGTACAGAGGTTGATCAACTCTAGACTTAGACTTGTACAAAAGCATTCCACAAAATCTTTACCACAGAAGGAGAAGACACGAAAACTTCGGGCGCAACTTTTCTTCTATTCCTCAGAAAATTACAACTGAGTTATGAGAGAGACTTCTTCTCATTCCTATGAACTCTAATGAGTCTTACAACTTACAAATGCACTATTCTCATACTCTCCTATTGTCTCCTCTATTGCCCCGACATTTTTCCAAAGTATTTATAGGCAAATATGTACAAGCTTATAAGTAGACAAAAGTATAAGTGATCTATGTCTTCACTAATGTACATATGTGTACATATCATTCATCCTGTGAATGTAACCACCTTCTTTGCTTCAAGACTTGCTCTTATCTCCATCCTTTTTGTCTTCCAAACTTCAATTGGTGATTGGTCTGCACCAACATGTTTGCAACCTTTGGTCTCTTGAACCCTTGCTCTCAACCTTACTCTTGAACCTTATTCTCACCCATGCTTGGTATCTTGAACACTCAATCAAGTGCCACCGAAGGATTCCCAAGGAATTCACACTTCCAAGCTAGCTCATTGGAAAGTTCGTTCCGAGAGCTTTCCAACGGTATATTACACGCCTCAATCCGACCTACGGATTGAGAGATACACCCCAATCATTGTTAGGTCCATCCTTGAAACCGACGTGCGCGCCTTCCACAATTCCTAGTCTTTCACATGGAGGATGCCCAAGCGCCTTTTTTAGAGGCCATTGGATCATTCCACCTTGCCCAAGCCTACTTCATAGGCTTTGATACCAATGTAAGGAATTGAACTCACAACCTCTTGGTTAGGAATGTGATGGGCTAACCACTTGCCCCAAAAGCCATGGTTGAGGATTACTTCCTAATCCTCTCTCTTAGGGTGTAGTTCAACCATCTCCTATCTGTCAAGTGTGTGGTTCAATCATCTCCAACCTATCACTTTATTACAGTACATCTGGTTACTTAGCATTTGCAGGTTCAAAGCTAGTGTCATGGAGTTCCAAGAAGCAACCAACAGTTGCTTTATCTTCAACTCAAGCAGAGTACAGAGTCTTGACCATAGCAACTCAAGAGGCAATATGGTTAAAAGCATTGTATACAGATTTGGGACTTGTGACTTCCAAACCTCACATATTTGGAGATAATGTAAGGTCTATGCATCTAGCGGCAAATCCTATTTTCCATGCGAGAACCAAGCACATAGAAGTCCATTACCACTTCATCAGGGAGAAGCTCATGGCAAAGGAGATTGACATTTCTTTTGTTCCTACTGAAAAGCAAGTAGCAGATATGATGACGAAGGCACTTGATGGAATAAAGCTTTGTAGATTCAAAGCTATGGCAGGTATTCAACCTATCAGAGAATGAAGACTCAAGCATACTTTAGCTTGAGGGGGAGTTGTTGGAACATCAAGCTTACACTATGCTTGAGGTGGATTTAATCTAAATCAAAGGCTATTGCGTCGAAAGAATATCCGTTGGAGAGTTCTTTTTCATATGCTCATTTACTGTATTTTTTTGAGAGATTTTTTGATGGCTCATTTACCGTTGTAAAAGCCTTGAGCTTTACACATGTAAAGGTACAAATATAGAGCCCAAATCCCACGAATTTGTGGTGGTTGAAGTTGCATTCAATCAAGCAAATCAAATCACCTAAAAGTAGATCAATCAAGATCTTCACTTTTCCTAGATTGTAGGAAAGTGAATTGATTCCCTCCAACAACCATTCCCACCTTCATTTGAATTCAAATTCAACTTGTAAAAGTCGTGGAACACTCCTAGAGTCTATATAAAGACTTGGAATCACTTGTACACTACATGGAAGCAATATACATACACTTGTGACCATCATTGTCTTGCTCCTTCAATTTTCTGCATCATCTTCTTCGCCAATAGTAATCTTGCAGAGGCTGCTGCTCTCTCTCCAGAGCTTCAAATTGAGTTCAAGATGGGTCATTGGAAAGGTATAAGTGTCTTGTTTATGCTTATAAATTTTCAAAGCATTTGGTTCAGTAGATTGGGAGAAATCTGAGTTTTTCTGCCTCAAGGTCAATCTCTGCGTATTCCTGAAAAAAGAGGAAGTACCACCAGTGAATGTCGCATTCATTCCTATAGCATATTTTGCTTATTCCTTATACTTTTGTGCATTCCATACACTCAACCCTATGTGTATCACTCCCATAAAAGGATTTTTTCTAATTGTAATCATGCTGGTCTCTATGGGCATTTGAAGTTCATTGTCTCTACCATAGATAGTAAGTTTTTGAGCTAGTCGACCCGCGAACCTATCTGTTTTGTATCGACTCATTCTCCTTGATGCTCCAAAGTACATAGTGTGTTTCTTTGCACTTATAGCATGCCTATAAGGTCTATTTGAGTCTCCATAAGCTCAAGGGCTAGTCTTGTGCCGGTTGGCTTGACCAAACTTCGTCGCCTCGAAACGCACTTTTCTACCTTCGACAAGCTTCTCCAAGTTTCTTTCAACCAAGTCTCATGGCACCAAGAGACTTTGATGCATAATTAGAGAACCATTCTCTATGTGGTGTCATATGGAAAGAAGCACCAGAATCTAGCAGCCAAGTGTGGGAAAGAGAATCGGCCATAAGAGCCTCAATTGGCATAGTACTATCAAGTGTCAACACATTATCATAATCAGAAATAGCATTAATTTCTTCAATCTTCATAGTCAAAGCAGATGGTGCAGGTAACTGTTTAACATGCCCATCAACATTCTATCCTTTAGCTTTAGCATTCTTTAATGCATAACAATATTTCTTCATGTGTCCTTTCTTATGACAATAATGGCATTCGACATCCGTCTTTCTTGATTTACTTCTACTCTTATTTCGTTGACCATTCTTTTCCTTATTCTGGCTCCTACCACGTTGTTGATTCTTTTCTTGGTAAGGATCGCGAACATTATATGCATCTCCACTCTGAATGCCAACCATATATTTTCTATGAATCTCCTGACTCAGGAGTGCTCCACATATGTCATCATAGACCAATTTACCACCAGGTGCACTATTGCTAATAGCTGTGAAAAATGTATCCCATGATGATGGAAAGGTGCATAACAACAATACTATTTTAATTTCATTATCCATATCCATTTTTTTGAGTTGTAACTGAGAGAATATAACATCAAACTCATTTAGATGAGTAGCAACACTATCTGTGCCCTTCATGCGAAGGTCATATAATTTTCTCATCAAATACACTTTATTTGATGCCGTCTCTTTTTCATATGTATTGCATAACTTCTTCCAAAGCTCCTCTGCACTTTCACAGTCTAATACTGTAAAGTAAACATTATCTGCCAGGTGCAAGTGAATGGTAGATCTGGCCATTTCATCTAACTCATCCCAATCATCTTTATCCATGTCAATAGGCTTCTTTGAAATCCCATTTATTGGCTTCCATTGCCTCCGTTGAATCAGCACATCTTTAATCAGATTCTTCCATAGAACAAAGTTTGTGCCATCAAATTTTTGGATCTCAAAATGGTCTTTGCCCTGCAAGTTATAGCTCCTCCTCGGAACACTAGCACTAGACCCTGATCCACCAGATGTACCTGAGAGCTCTGATGCCATGATGGTAGAGAACTGAATATAATGATAATGGATCTAGAAGAGTCTGAACACCAATGAATAAGTGTATCAAGAAGTAAATCGACCACTGTATAGTTGATAAAACCAAAAATCTAAAAAGTTTTGCTAGAGTATCCTCTGCAAAATGAGCATATGACTAGTGTCAAAATATCATAAAACTGCAAGTACTGACATGTTTACCTGCATAGTGAATCACTGACTCCACTGCATATAATCAGTTATCCAATAGAAGCCAACTAGGATTATCGAGCACCTATGAACAACTATCATACATCTCCTATGGCGAGGCTAGGTAAGTCTTCCACCTGCATCACTGAAGAGACCCTGACATCTAGGTGTCTCCTAGTTAAAAAAACCTCACCACGACCCTCTTTATCAAACGTAAAAGACTTTATGCAAAAAATGTAACCGCTATATCAATGACCACATGGACGTACATAAGTGGTATCCAAAGAAGCATACATGGTGTGTATGTGCTCAATATATGCAGTAAAATGACACTAAAAGGCTGAATGCACAACCCAAAAACTAGCCAATAACACCTGCAAGTGTCTGTCAACTCTGATGTTTTAGGCTTGAAAACCTACATAAATTTGCAGTGGCTGCTCCCACCAAAACTGAAAACCTTTCGAGAAACCTGTAGTGTTACGAGTGTGGCTGAAGAACAAAGCCCCAAAGGTTGATATTTATTGTCGGCGAAGTAGAAAGAACACTCTTCTTGATGATCTTAGACCTGTGTGAAGAGAACTCTGTGCGAAAGTACTCCAAAATGGCTCCAGAAGGCACCCCAAAAATGCTTTAAAAACAGGCTTTGAAAGCAAAGAATGAAGCTTTGAGGGACCAAAACATGTTCAAGGTAATGTTAACCTTAGTCTTTCCCCTTCTTTAGACACCACAAGAGTGTACCTTAGTGGCAAGAGATTTCCATGGTTAAGCGAGCTTTGGGGGGAACAATACTGGGATGGGTGACCTCCTAGGAAGTACCGGGAACCTCTATCTTCCTTGATCATTGATGTCCTCCCTCGTGCACAACCAACAATGACTTCGGTGACTCGCATGACAAGGTATGCCAAGGTCTATGCCTTGGTCGCCGCCTTAGTCGTAAGCCTTGGGGGCGGTACTCAGCACAGAGACTGCACAATACACACAAAAACACAGTACACAGGGAGCACGAAGATAGACTTCTTAGGTCTTACAAATGTGATCAAATTTATAGTCTGTGACTGACCAGACCACTATATGTTTTATTAAAGAACATATACAAAGGAGTGTCCGGTGGCCATTTGGCCTTTCACATGGACACTAATAGTAACATGAAAATGGTAGAACTAGCTCAGACTATGCTTGAGGCCAATCAATTGTTCAATCAGACAAATTTCTATCAAACCGGGTTTGCATTTCCAAGGCTTATGAGAAAGATTAGAGCAGTTGGTAAACACACCGCAAGTTTCTTTACCTCCACAGACTCAACTAGTTGTTGAAAGAGAAGCCTCACCACCAATATAAGTTTATGTTCCTGATTCCATGGATGATGGAACACCTCTTCCAATTCAACAATAATCTCAAGAGTTCTTGAAGGAAATACAAGAAGACAAATGGGCCAAGGAGAAGGGTAATTGTTACATCTCCACCATTCTAGGACATCTACATGGGTGTTTGCAGCTACTGTCCAACGAGGAGGTGTTCGACTAGTGTGTACTGGGACCAGCCAGTTTAGTGTGAGCTGGGTCATTTCACTTGAGTACTATAAATAGGACTCAAGACATCTCATTTGGCATTCTTGGCATTTTCTAGGATTGGACTCTTGGCCTCGCATGGCAAAGCCTCGTCACCTGTTATGGTGGGGGATTGGTGGTATGGGACACAAGTCCTCTAGAGTTGGCTGCTCGTTGCATGCTCCAGACTCCCAAGCTCGAGGGTGAGCCCGTATTGGCTCTATGGCTGGGAGGTGAGTCTCATGTCCATCCTTCTATTTGTTTGTGAATTTGGCTTGTGTCTTGACTTGTCCACCAGGGAGGATCCTTGTGAGGTTCTAACATTGGTATCAGAGCAGCTCTCTGCTCGTATGGAGAAAAAGATAAGATGACGTGCACAAAACCATTAGAGCTCGTGGACCCATGATGGCTCAGCTTGACATGTCTTCCATCCTCTTATATGGGGCGGTATGGGACACTACCGACAAGAGAAGAAGACAAGGGGAGCACACGCAAGCCGGTGGTGGAATTCACAGGTATGTCCCACCTTACCTTTGAGTTTCTATGGAGGTAGGGGAGGAACCCCAAGGAGGTGGCAAATGGATGATGAATAGGGACTATAGGAGGGGGCTGCATGGGAGCAACCACCCTTCTTGTATAACTTTGTTGGAAGCTGGATTGGAGAAGAAAGGGGCAGTAGGAGGTAGTTTCCTGCACCCCTATGTGGGTGCTTGGGGAATCATGAGCAGGGGAGATTGGAGGAAAAGGTAAATTCCATGGGAAGAAAGAAAAGAATCGACTTTTACTGCTCTGCTCGGAGTTTTCTTCTCAAATTAGAGAGGGAAAGCTCAACAATAGTGGTGAAAATGGTTCTTTTTTAGTTTTCTCCTTGGGGATTCATCTAATTCCACCTCTCTGGGCCATGAGAACCTCCTTAGAAGGCTGGCGCCTGAGGAGAAATCTGATGGAATCCCTTAACTGCTAGCACCTGAGGAATTATGGGGGGCAGCTTCTTAAAGTTCCCTGTTTATGGCCTCAATAAAAAGGAATAGGCTGATATTTTTATGGCAGAGAAACCCATGCGCAGCTGGCTGGGAAAATCTACCACAACAGTCCATGAGGTTTCTTGTGCATCAAATCTCCTGAATTGGGGTCAAATCAAAGATAGACAGGGGCACAAATAGCACTTTTCGAGCTCTTAGACTTGAGGACAGGAGCAAGGGGTGCTGTTATGAGTGCCATCAGACTGGCTACATTCGTGGGGACCCAGTCTGTACAGTGCTAAAGAGGAAGAAGGCATCCTCCTCTGATATTTGGATGACAAACACTACGATGCATGTTATCAATCCAGGTACGTATTCTCTTGATTCTAGGATATTTCACGTTTTTGCGCGTTGATGTCCAAGATGCCGCATTGAAAGCACTATGTTTGGTCCCCATGATCTACTCTGCGTCCAGGGAGAGATCAATAGAAAGACCATAATGGTGTTATTTGACAATGGGTCTACGCATAATTTCATTTCTTCTCGTGTGGTGCAAGAACTTATACTCACAACAATCGTGTAGTTCATCCATATGTGGTCCGTTATGTAGAGGGTCGGATGAGAGAGAGATGGGCCAAGGTCATACCATGGCTAAGCATGCCTTGGTTCTTCCATAAGACAGACCATCTATCTGTGGATTATGTTTTGCATAGAATTTCATTTGTTCTGGATGGTAGATTTCATGTGATTGAGGGTTACACTCCCTCTGGTATCATTGTTGTATCTGATGTAAATATGCTTAATTATAATGAATTCGAAGCCTTCTTGTTCTATTTTGAGATCTCACTATTTTTCTGTTCAATATGTTATGTTTGATGTGTCTTTTTTGTGTCATTCTATTTCTATCATCGATTCAGGTGTACATGGTGTGCATGACACAAGTGATTTGTCTGCGCATGACATGGAGATCAAAGACATTTTGGATTCATTATTATGTGAGTTTCTGGATGTATTTCTATCGGATTTGCTAGATGGACTTCCGCCATCATATGGGTCTGCACTTGATCACAAGATAGAGCTTGTACCTGGTACTAATCCTGTCTCTCGACAACCTTATAGGTTTAGTCAGAAGACGGAGGATGAGATTGCCAGGTAAATACAAGCCTACCTTGAGAAAGGGCTTCTTGAACCTAGTAAGTCTCCATGGGGCGCACCAATTCTTCTTGCGAAGGAGAAGGATGGGGGGATGTGTTTTTGTGTGGATTACAAAGGGCTCAATAAAGTTACCATCAAGAACAGGTATCCATTGCCAAGGATGGATGACCTTATAAACTGACTCTCTGGTGCATGTCATTTCACCAAGATCGATCTTAGGTCTGGTTACCACTAGATACGGATACATTCTGATGATGTCCTAAAGACCATCTTTCGGACATGGTATGGACATTTACCAGTTTTTGGTCTTGCCATTTGGCTTGACTAATGCACCTGCCACCTTCCAGTAGATGATGAATGATCTGTTTTGTCCATATCTAGGAAAGTGCACAGTGGTGTTCCTTGATGATATCTTGGTATATAGCAAGACACTGGAGGCACATAAACATCACTTACAACTTGTCTTATGCATTTTGAGACGAGAATGATTATATGCAAAACAGAGTAAGTGTGAATTCTTTTGCACTGAGCTACTTTATCTTGATCATATCATCATAGTAGATGGTATTCGCATTGGCCATGGTAAAGTTAGGGTTGTAATGGATTGGCCTCTTCTCCGAACTATCTGTGAGGTGAAGGCCTTTTTGGGATATACTAGTTTTTTCGTAGGTTCATCAGAGATTACGCTCATATTGTAGAACCCTTCATCTGTCTATTGAAGGGTATTCATTGTAGTAGGCATAGTGTTAGTACATCGATTCAATGGACTTGGGGGCTTGATTAGTGTTTTCAAATAGTGAAAGAGCTAGTTACTACTTCTCCATTGTTGCAGATAGTAGATCCAGCTAGACCATTCGTTGTGGAAAGGGGACCGACTAGTTCAGTGTGAACTGAGTCGTTTCACTTGTGTCCTATAAATAGGACTCAAGACATCTCATTTAGGATTCTTGGCATTTGCTAGGATTGGACACTTGGCCTCGCATGGTGGAGCTTCATCACTCGTTATGGTGGGGGATTGGTGTTATGGGACTCCAGTCCTCTGGAGGTGGCTGCCTGTCACATGCTGTAGACTCCCAAGCTCGGGGGTGAGCCCGTATTGGCTCTATGACTGGGAGGTGAGTCTCATGTCTGCCCTTCTATTTCTTTGTGAATTTGGCTTGTGTCTTGACTTGTCCAACAGGGAGGATCGTGGAGAGGTTCTAATGTAATCCCCCTCCTATTCTTGAATTTGATGATCTTCATGATCAATTTCCCCAAGACATTCCATCTATTTGCAGAGACCAAGCGGAGCAACAAGAATACGAAAGATTAGATTTTGAATCTAATTCTTTACAAGAGTTTCCACAATTTGCAGGCTCATGAGAATATGAATCTCTTCATATTAAAGCTCCCATAATATTGATAAGAAATGAAGACTCAGTAGTTCCAAGAAACACTGAAGTCATGAAGAACACTATGGTGTAGTGCCATCTCACCTTAGAAGAGTTTCTCTAAGTTAAACTTGAGCTGTGGAATCATGTGGCAAATCAGGTTCCAGAAGTTGATTCCAATCTGTCAAAAGTAGGCTCTAAGTTGAAAGTCCCAAAAATACCTCTAGTCAAAATAGGAGACATGAGTGAAGGTGAAGAAGGTAATACTTATCTTCCAATCACCTACCAAAGTTACACAACCAAAGCTATCTTAGATTCAGGTGCTGGTATTGCAATTGCAACCACCTCCTTGTCGAAGCAATGGGGCAAATCAGCATTAAGTTAATGGAATATAGGGATGTGTTTGCATGGACTTATAGAGTCCTAAAGGGAGTAGATCCACAATTATGTTCTCATACGATCCCAATGATGGCTGACGCCAAGCCCACCAAACATAAGCCTTATACATATAATGACACTTATGCAGCCAAAATAAAAGAAGAAATCGACAAACTGATTGAAGCTAGATTTATCTATGAGATTGAGCATACTGAATGGGTGTCCCCCATCGTAGTGGTTCCCAAGAAGAATGGAAAGTTATGGGTGTGTATTAACCTTAAAAAAGTTAATGCCACTACTATCAGAGATAGCTATCCACTTCTAATCACTGAACATTTATTGAATTATATTGTAGGCAAGGAAGTTTATAGCTTCCTTGATGGATTTTTAGGTTACAACCAAGTAGCCATTGCCCCAGAAGATCAACACAAAATGGCCTTTCCCACAGAGTGGGGAATCTTTGCATTTTGTGTGAAGCCATACTGGCTCACCAATGCACCCGCAACAATCCAAAGGCTCATGTGTCATGGCTTCAAAGAGTTCTTGCAAAAGAGCTTGGAAGTATATGTGGACAATTTATGTGCCCATTCCCAAGAAAGAAGGTACCACATCCCTGAGCTCAGACAGATCTTCAGAAAGTGTAGAGAATATCGAGTGTGTCTGAACCTAGAAAAGTGTGTGCACATGGTACGTCAAGCTAAGATCTTAGGTTATATTGTTTCTAAGAATGGAATATCAACATATGAGGACAAAGTAAGAGCCATAGTAGAGTTGTCGAGGCCAAAAAACATTAAAGAGGTACAAGCGTTTATGGGCCATTGTGGATATTATCGTAGGTTTATCCACATGTATGTAATCATAGCTAAACATCTTTATGCTTTATTGATAAATTTTGACTGGAGTGAAAAATGCAAAAATTCCTTCAATGAGTTGAGGAGACGTTTGTGCATAGCACCAATACTAACCACTCCTGATTGGAGTAAATCATTCCATGTTCTTGGCACTCAAGGTCAATCACAAAACACAGGGCACATGAATGCATCAAAGAAGTGGACACACAAGAAGAGGAAGCATATAGGGAGCTCCAAGAAGTATATGTCAAATTTTCAGAAGAAATCCCTATAAAAACAGTGATTTTGATCACTAAAAACCATTGTAATTATCATTTCAAATTTTTGTAACTCCATTTTTTCAAGCCGAGGAGTTGTTGAGCTTGAGGATATTAGGAGCATCTACCTACCAATTTTCATAATTTTTAGACTCTGTTTGAGCCTTCAAATAAGCCCTGAAACCTCATTTTTAACTAAGCAAAACACTAGGGCCGGACAAGGCCAAAACTATTCAGAAAACTATAAAAAGAGCTAGAGAGCTCATTTTAGAGGTTAGCTTCTTAGTAGGTTGTTAGAGAGTTTGCTTAGTAGAGATTGAAGCTTTTGTAAGAGAGTTCTTGTGCAATTGAAGGTTTCCATTGTTCCTCTCTTTGACTTGCCTTGTGTTTGTGTGTGTGTGCGTGCATGTATGTGCTTGTCACTCACATTTTCTCACCACAATTGCTCATGATCTTCATATCCTCCTCATGTTTCCATGGATTGACAAGTAAAGGAGGTGGTACTCATGCTTGAGCTACACCAATTTTTGGCACTGTTGCCAGGGAGCGTTGCTTGAGGACAAGTGTTGTAATAGTAAGATCGTAGATTTGCAACATTGGAAGGTAAAAAATAGTCATTTTCTGATTTTTCATCTTCATCTTCATCATCATCATCACCACCATCTGCTCCTATCTTCATCTTTGCTAATTTTTTTTTGTTTTTGAGTTATTCACTACTTTTACCTCATTTTATATTCATGGCTATGTGAGAAAGAGAGAGAGAAAGAGAGGCATAGAGTGTATGTTTGTGAGTTTTTGTGCTTTCGGCAACCCTCTGCACAATGTGCAGATCTCGACACTTGATTTTGAAGTTCTCGCCAAAATTCTCAAAAAATCACAAATTATTGGAGAAAATCATGATTTCTTGAAAATTTGAATTTTTTTGAATTTCACGATTTTTTGGTTCCTGTCTAAAATCACGCAAAAAATTGTGACTTTTTGCAAGAGAAAATTTGAGAAAATTGTGATTCTTTGGCTCTGTGGAAGAAATCACGACTTTTTGGTAAGAAAACTTTTGAAGAAATCGTGACTTTCTGAAATCAAGCTTTTGAAGAAATCATGACTTTTTGCATTCAAGTTTTTGAGAGATTCACGAATCTTTGATTTTTTGATTGTGAGAAAATCGTGATTCTTTGGTTTTCTAAGTTAAAGAAATTTGCAAATTTTTGGCACTCAAGTGCTGAAAAAATCGTGACTTTTTGGAAGGCCATTTTTGAGAAATTCATGACTTTTTGTAACTCAGATTTCGAAAGATTCGTGACTTTTTGGAAGGCTAGTTTTGAGAAAATCGTGAATTTTAGGTTCCCTAAGTGAAAAATTCGTGACTTTTGAGCTTTCTAATTGCAAGAAAATCGCGACTTTTTGGAATTCAATCTTTTGAGAAATTCGTGACTTTTTTGCCTTTGGGCTCTCAAGAAATAGCGACTTTTTGTAACCCAATTTTTGAGAAAATCGCGAATTTGTGCCATCAAGTTTACAAAAAATCATGACTTTCTGGTTTTTGGGCTTTGGACAAAATCATGAATCTTTGGTTTTCAAATTGTGAGAAAATCGCGAATCTTTGGATCCCATTTTTGAAGAAATCACGACCTCTTACATTCCATATTTTGAGAGATTTGCTACTTTTTGGGAAGGCAACTTTGAGAAAATCGCAACTTTTTGCAAGGTGACTTTTTGAAGAAATCATGAATTTTTGGATATTTATTGGGCAAAGAATCGTGACTTTTTGGATTTGGGTTTTCACAAAATCATGACTTTTTGGTTGTATGACTCAAAAAATTGTGATTCTCTGACACACTCTGTTTGTCTATTTTGACCCCCAGGAGCCTAATTTGTCATAACTTTTTCTTCCAAAATCCATTTTTAGAGCTCTAGGGTAATTTGAAGTTGACCTTCAAGTTGGATTGGGAAGCCAAGGGAGCTCCAAAGGATTTTGAGCAATACAAAGGGGGGAAAAAAGTCTTTAAAAATACTTGAATCAAACTGTATGTCAAATAAATTAGAGTTAAATCTTGATCTAATCTTGGGATATTTACAGGTCTATTGAGAGCCATTCAAGGGTGTCAAAGCAGGGTGGTAGGTGCATTACAAGTTTGGGAATGTGTATCTAGGAGCATTCAAGTGTGATCAAGGGAGAAGCGACTTGAGGTTGGAATCATTCTTAACCCCTTATTCAATTCTTAGCTTAGGCTAAATACAACTAGTGGTCTTGATTAATTAGGGTGATCATAAGCACAACATAAGTCCAAGAAAACCCTAATTTCTTAGGTTCACGCTAAGATTATACGAGAGAAACCTATAAAAGAACAAGTAACTAATTCAAAAGAATATTGCAACGTGGTTGTACTTGGGAAAATTGGGATTAATAGACAAAGCTTATGAACCTTAGATCAGGTAGACACCTAGGAGGGGATAGACAAAGCATTAGATCATCTGAAGCGAGTGTCAATCACACAGCTAGGTTGTGGGCACAACAACTTAGTGATTATCCAAAAGTGCTAAGCTCAGAAACAAGTGAATCAGAAATGTCATTTAGCATGGAGAGACATGTAAGTAGCTCAGCTACTACCTATTTACAGACAGGAGAAGGTCCCTACAAGACACAATTGGCATATATTAGGACCAACTAACTAGGTGCACGCATCTATGAGGATGGTCTGAGGTGATCAGTTGTCCAACTCCAAAATCCAGATCAACCCTTTGGACTTGAACACCCAGTGGTCAAATTCAAAGAAGGCCCATACATTGACAAGCAAGGAACCATGTATGTGGTTATGAGCTTACCAGATAGGATAGATGAGTTTGGAAATATCATTCTCAACAACGAGATAGGAGACCTAGAGCAAGGAGGCCTAGGACGAGAACCCAAGACCCCTCGAGGAAAATCAATCTTAACGAGAATACTCATACCAAAATGGATTCCTGAGGATAATAAAAGTGTAGAATTGTTCTAGAATAAGGAGACAAATGAAGCTTTTTGTAGGTTTAAGACTGATCAACCTAGCAGAGTAGGAAATGTGACGATTTATGAATTTAAAGATCTTGATACCCCTAGAGAAGTGGTCTATTTAGACAACACATCAGAGAGAGTATTTGTGGTAATAGAGCATGGTAGGAAGACATACACTTGGCAAGGAGAATTGATTTTCCCTCCACGAAGATCTAATGTTTCCCATGGCCTCCAAGGTGTAGGATCATCCAAGGCTCATGAAAACCAGAGGGAAAGAGCTAGAGAGAGATGTGAGGTAAGCTTTGCATACACAGGGGGTAGAGACAGATCAGGACTTGAATGTGATAGAGGTGAAAGAGGAAGGCATAGAGCACATAGGTAACAAAGAGATAAAGATGATTTTCCATTACCTAGACCCCGAGAGAATTGTAGCTCAAGTGTAAGCACCACCTCCTCTACTTCTCAATCTGCAAAGACGTGAGGATTGGTATGAAGACCATGAGCATGTGAAGGCACAAATGTGTGAAGGAGAAGCACACTAGCATGCACACGCATACACACACACGCCCACAAGGCAAGATCAAAGAGAGGAACAATGGAAAGCTTTGATTACAAAAGAGTTCTCTTACAAAAGCTCCAACCTACAACAAGCTAACTCTCTAACAAGCTAGCCCCCAAAAAGGAGCTCTCTAGCTCTTTTTATAGTTTTTTGACTAGTTTTGGCCCTATCTAGACCTAGTGTCCAGCCTAGTCAAGAATTAGGTTACAGAGTTTATTTGAGGGCTCAAACGGAGTCTAAAAATTATGAAAGTTGGTAGGATGATTCTTCTAATACTCCTCAAGCTCAAGGACTCCTCGACTTGAACAAATTAGAGTTACAAAAATATGAAATGACATTTATAATTGTTTGAGTGATCAAAATCATTGTTTTTGTAGGGGATTCTTCTGAAAATTTGACGTACATTTCTTGGAGCTCCCTACTTGCTCCTCTTCTTGTATGTCCACTTCTTTGAAGCATTCCCTTGCCCTATGCTTGACCTTGAGTGCGAACACTCCCCCCTCCCCCTCGAGTCTGTCGTCCTTGACAGACCCTTGTTGTAGTGGTTATTCCATGTAGCGCTTTGAGAGGTAGTGTCCATTCTATATGAACAAGAGCTATCTCGCTTTCAAATGTGGCAGGGTTGGTTGTCCAATTCTTCATTTGTCACTGTGAGCCTTTGCAAGTGGTAGTCCCTTGGTATGTGCTTTTTCCTTGGATTCCAACATGAATGTGTCATTGTGAGCCTCCATTGATGTCATTTAGAGCTTCCAAAGATAATGTTCATAGTAGTCATGCCAAGTACTCGTAGCCCATAGTGCATGGGTAAGTGTGCTAGTGCATGGGTTGAAGAAAGCATGTGCCTTGTGCATGGCCTTGTGGTGTTGCCCTATGCATGCTTACTTGGAAAATGCATTGGAATAAGTATGGTGCAAAATTGGAGGTCTTGAGCTCAGTGCTCAAGGGTAAGCGGATGAAGAGGTTTCCTAGTCTATCATTGTTATAATGTTGCCCAAGTAGTGGTCAGTCAATGCGGATCTCTTCGTGTGGTACACCTGTCATTGTGATGGATCATTGGTCAGTCTATCGTTGTCGATGAATGTCCATATTGATGGTCCACTGATGAGATTCTTTTTGTGCCTTGTCCAGTCCCCTCTCTTCAAAGCAAACTTTTCCAAATATTGAGAATTGAATTTCTTTATATTCCTTGGCAAACAGCATTGGGTAACTACACCAAGCTTAGTTTCACATATTCTCTTTAGCTCACCCTAAGCAAGAGTCTTCTCATCCAGTATACATACAAGGATTTGCAGGGTACCAAAACTACCCTGTGTAGATACCTCTTTGGGTGCTCTCGTACATACAATAGTTATGCATCACTCAAGTTGCAGACTTTCAAGCTCTTCCCTCCTACCATGGTAAGGGGGAAAAATAGTTTTGGATGCCATGTTCATGCCAAGTTCTGGACATCTGCCAGATAAGGCAACAATAATATCGTTTGCTAGCCAAGACATACTTCTATCCAAACTGATAAATGCCTAGTCATCAACAATTCCACCTTCAACTAAGCATGTTTCATTCAAGTTCCATGAGCCAAACCTGGGAACAAGCTCTCGCTCTCTCTCTCTCTCTTTCCTTTTTTTTTGGAGGAATGTCACAAAACAAGAACAAAGACATTAGTATCATTAAAATAATTTACATTTGTCAATGTGCTCTTGTGCCTAGGACTCTCAAATGTGTCTATGCACGGCCGTGTAATGTGGCCCTATATTAATGCATACTTTTGGAACACATGACTTGAATGGTGCAAAAGACAGGGTTGTGCAAGGAGCACATGGTTGTCGCTCATCGAGGCTTTCGATGTTACTTGCAGATGTTGATGCCGTCTTTGTTGGAGGTATCCATTGGACCTTGAAATGATGTAAGCGATGGATTTTTGACTGACAACATATCATTCTTCCTTATGGGGATCCATTTGAGAAAAGTGTTTGACTGCAAAGTGATCACCTTTGACCGCTTCATGTTTGGATGGTTTCTTGACTTTCGTGTCCGTGGTTGGTTCTTTGGTTTTGTAGGGACTGCTGGTGATTTAGGATTGCAAAACCATATCCTTGATGATTGTCTTCTTACCATTGTTGAAGAGGTGAACCGATCTTCTTTTGATCTCTGTGCTTGGTTCTGACTCATTCTTCTCCTAGGTTTCTTTGTTGAGACTTTCCTTGGTAATGAAAGCCGAGGGTTTTGTGCATGTAAGAGTTCCTTGGGTACCCACATGTGTAACCTCCCTCGTTGAGTTTCCACTAATTTCATAGGCACCCAAATATGTACGTGATTGTGGTCAACCTTCATTGACTGCTTTGGTACCCAAATTTGGACTACTCTTTGAGATGGAGATCTTTATTGTTATGCTACTTGTTTCCTTGGCTTTCTCTGTTGCTTCTGTAGTAACAAGTTTGACTGCAATGGTTTGATTGGCTTCTCTCCCTTTCCTACCCAGATATGCTTCATGCTAGGAACTACTTTCTTCGTGAAATCTATTTGTCTAGTTGACACAGTAGTTTTCTTGTATTGTTTCTCTTGTCTGTGTGGTTGAACTGCTATAGATGGTTGAGACTTTGTACAGGAAGGAAGTCTCAACGGGTCTCTGACTCTTTTGTTGGAGGCAACATCCTTCTGCATTATAGAGCTTTGGACACATACAACATCTTCTTCTCTAAGATTAGTCCTAAGAGAATGTGTGACACCATGATCTGTGAGCATGTAGTTTCCTAACTCTAGTGTAATGCACTGTTCATGTACCCAAACTTGAAGAAGTTCACTTTTAAGGTTTAAGTTGACTGCATGGTCATAGATCCAATCTTGACCCAAGACAAGTGGTTCTGTAAGATCCTCGTCTGCACACACTAGCATTTTGGCTCTCATTGGAACAACTTGAAGATAGATCGGAAGTTCCACCTCACCCAAACAAGGGGTTTCCACACCTCCCAATCCTATGAGATAAGTTTGATGTTCAATTGTAGATGCTGTCAGTATGAGAATCTAACTACACTAGTTGCAGCACCTGAGTCAATCAAGGCTCTCACAGTTCTTACATTCTTTCCTTGTCCTACCTCTATGGTCACAAAGGGATGTCGATTGATCATTCGAGAAGCAATTGCACCTAATGTTTGACGCATGGCCATGTGATATCTTGGGGCCTTGCGATTGACATCTAGGCCTAATCTCCTTAACTTCTTTTTCCTAATGCACTCTCTGGCCTCTGCCTATGCTTCTTCTCTAACCCTTAACTCTTCTTCTTTTCGTTTCTTGGTAGTGTTGAGTCTCATTAACATATCCTCTGTAAGAGGTTCTTGATATATCTTGACTCAACAACTACTAATATAGTTTGGCAAGATATCACCCTCTAGAGTGGCCAATTGAATTGCACCACTAGTGGAAATTCTATTAATGATCATGGGCCCATATCATCTTTTTTCCAATTTATGGGCATGTTGCTTTAGTGTGTAAACTAGCACTAGGTATCGCTCTTTCAATCCTTTACCCTTGATGTTTGCATCAAAATAAGCCTTTTATCTTTTCTTTGCAGCATAGATGCCTGCTGCCGCTCGGAGCCTCGTCTCACCTAAGCGTTCTAGATCAATGATCCTCAAGGACTTGAACTCATGTCCAGTCCACTCATGCTCTTGTGTAACTTTAAAAGCTGGGATTAAGAAATCTAATGGTAACAAAAAATTTTGTCCAAAGACCATTTGAAATGGGGTGCCATTGAGTACCGTTTTGTAGGCAACTCAATAAGCCCAAACAACATAATGAAGCTGTTTATCCCAATCAGAGCGCTTATAATTTACTAGTTTTGTCAATACATAACATAAGATCTTATTTGTGCTCTCGGCTTGTCCGTTAGCTTGTGCGTGATAGGGGGAAGACTTCTTATGTATCAGGAAGAAGTCTTGGAGAAGATTTTCAATGAATTCATTCAAGAACTGTGTACCTCTATCACTTACTAACTCTATCGGTAATCCTTATCTGGTTTACACATTCTGGAATAAGAACTTAGCCATTGTTTGAGCATCATTCTTTGTCCTGGCTTTCACTTATACCCACTTTGTAAGGTAGTCCGTGGCTACAATGATGTACCGTGCATGGGAGTTTCTAGCTGGGGGGTTAATAGGACCTACAAAGTCTATACCCCACTTCGAAAATGCATGTCCTCCCATCATTGGTCTCAAAGGCATCTCATCTTTTCTGATCGGATATTGTGCATGTTGGCATGTATCACATTTCTTCACATAGGCATGTGCATCCATATGAAGAGTAGGCCACCAAAGTCCCGAGAATAGAATGTTCTTGATTACTCGATCAAGCCCAAAGTGTCCACCTTGTGCAGTTTCTAAGACTTTTAAATAGTTTGATTCATGAACGCAAAATCTTAGGTAACTATCTTCTCCTCTTCGATATAGGTTGTCTCCTACCAAGGCATAGTCCTGAGCCTCTTGCTCCATGCTTCATCTTCTTTCAAGACTAACCTCCTTGGGTAGTGTTCCTGATCTAAGAAATTCTACCAATGGGGTGCTCCAATCCGAAATTAATGACACATGATAAAGGGTAGCATGCTCCATTGGGGGCCTCTCTTGGCACACTGGACAATTCTTAATCCACTCATGTATTTCTTTATCCATACTAGACCAATACACTCCTAAATGTTTTAGATTCTGCAATGTGCATTGTTTAGAATAGTGATTTCCTAGCAATCCTTCATGGGCTTGTTGCAACCAACTACTATGTTCATCATCTGCGACACAACAAGCTAGTAGAACCTTCGTATCTTGTTCGTACATGCTTCCTGCCAATATTTGATAGTTTTGTGATCTTACAATTTCCTCATCGTTCATTCTCACATTCTTACACATACCAGCTTATTTGCCCATTTAGGAACAACTTCTAAATTGAACAGATAAGCATCGGGTAGTTCATCAGACACTCCTTCTCGTGACTCGCCTGTAGTGATGTGAGAGAGGTGATCCAGCCTAAGATGGGTCCTACCTTTCTTGACAACGAGTTCAAAATCATATTCCATTAGTAAGAGGAACCATCTTACTAAGCGTCCTATATTGCAAGGTTTATTGACCAAATATAATAAAGCTTAATGATCAGTGAAAAACTTGAACTTGTTGGCCTAAACTTCTTCACAGCATACACCATGCCTAAGCCTTCCCTTTTAGTTGTTGTATAGTTTCATTCAGTTGCATTCAACTATTTGCTAGCATAAGCTATAGGCAAATCTAAATTTCCTTCACCTGTGGGTTGTGCTAGCACACATCCTATTGCATGATTGGATGCATCCACATGGACATGGAATGGTTTATTCCAATCAAGGGTGGTTAGTATTGGTGCTATGCACAAACGTCCCTTCAGCTCATTGAAGGAAGTTTTGCATTCATCGTTCCACTCAGCAAGGTGTAAAGAGTTTTAGCTATTATCTTAGACATGTGGATAAACCTGCGATAATATCCACAATGGCCCATAAAGGTTTGTACTTCTTCATTCCTTGGCCTTAGGAACTCCACTATGGCTCTTCCTTTATCCTCATCTATCGATATTCCGTTCTTAGAAACAATATGACCTAAGATCTTACCTTCACGTACCATGAACACACACTTTTCTAGGTTCGGGCACACTCGATATTCTCTACAGTTGTTGAAGATCTGTCTGAGCTCAAGGATGTGGTATCTTCTTTCTTGGGAATGAGCACATAAATCATCAACATGTACTTCTAAACTCTTTTGCAAGAACTCTTTGAAGACATGACACATGAGCCTTTGGAATGTTGCAGGTGCATCTGTGAGCCTCACCACTCATTGTAAATAGATTGCAACTAGGGTCTGTTCTCGCAGATCCAACCCTAGAAGTCTTGGACATGTTCAAGGCCTACCAGGCTTGACTTTAAGAATGGCCAATAGCTTTAGAGATTGAAGAGATTTAGGGCAGATTTGGAGATTGAACAGACAAACATGTGCATGAAAATGGTAGAACTACCTTAGGCTATGATCAAGGCCAATCAATTGTTCAATCAGACAAATTCTATTAAACCAAGTTTGCATTTCCAAGGCTTACTAGAAAGATTAGAGCAGTTGGTAAACAAGCCGCATGCTTCTTTACCTCCACAGGCTCAACTAGTTGTTGAAAGAGAACTCCCACAACCAACAAAAGTTTATGTTCTTGATTCCATGGATGATGGATCACCTCTTTCAATTGAACAGTACTCTTAAGAGTTCTTGCGGGAAATACAAGAAGAGAAATGGGCCAAGCAGAAGGGTAATCCACCTCCTATTCCTGAAATTGATGATCTTCATGATCAGTTTCCCCAACATCTATTTATAGAGATCAAGAAGAGCAACAAGAAGATGAAAGATTAGATTTTGAATCTAATTCTTTACAAGAGTTTCCACAATTCACAAGCCCATGGGAATCAAAATCTCTTCAAATTAGAGCTCCTACAATACTGATAAGAAATGAAGACTCGGTGGTTCCAAGAAACACTGAAGTTGTGAAAAATACTAAGGTGCGGTGTCATCTCATCTTAGAAGAGCTGCTCAAAGTAAAACCTGAGTTGTGGAAGCATGTGATGGATCAAGTTCCAGAACTTGGTTCCAATATGTCAAAAGCAGGCTCTAAGCAAAAAGTCCTAGAGATACCTCTAGAAAAAATACGAGACATGAGTGAAGGTGAAGAAGGTAATACCTATCTCCCAATCACCTACCAAGGTTACACAACCAAAGCTATCTTAGATTCAGGTGCTGGTGTTGCGATTGTGACCACCTCCTTGTGGAAGCACTGGGGAAAACCCACATTAAAACCAACTAGAATGAACCTTCAAATGGCTGATGGCCATATTGAAAGACCTCTAGGATTGCTAGAAGGGATAAGTCTAACCACTTGTGATGTAGAGTTTGAGCACACCTTTGCTATATGTGACTTTGGCAAAAATAATGTCTATGAGATGATCCTAGGAAGACCCTTCCTACGGCAGCTGCAAATAGTACAAGATTGGGGAACCAACTCCTTGTATTTGAAGCACTTAGGGGTCACAACCAAGGTCAATTTGAAAGATTATACCTTCAGAGGTGTACCGCCCCTACAGTGGAATCCTATCCACAAGGCATAAGAAGATTCAATCTCTATGCGTTCAAGAAGTTCTTCTAGTCCATCTTGGATGCATGGAGATACTCACTTGTGGATGTGCAAGGTCATAGAGGAAGAGGAAAGATGCCTAAAAGCAGGAGAAGAAGGAACTTCTCAAGGAGCCAGACCGATTAGAGACCTAGCCTACACACTAATGATTTTTCCAAATAAGGAATTTGAGACTTAGTGTTGGATAGAAATCTTAGCCACCATGGACATTGTTGCCAATGAAGAACAGTGGATGCCTCATTGTGATGAGGAGGGTTATGATATCTCTTTGTTCATGTGTGAACCCTTGCTAGGAGAGTGTGACTCTAATGAGATCATAGAAGAAGAGGAGGATGACAACGATCTAGAGTCCATTGTGATGGATAGTTACCTTGACCCAGAGGAGCACTATCTAGAAAATGTAGGAGCATTTACCCAAAAAGAGGAAGAACCTCTCACAAGAATTAAAACTATAAATTCAAGTGAAGGTACTCAAAAGAAAAAGAAAAGAAAAGCAGTGAAACAACCAGAGGAGGAATCATTGTTCGAAGTACCAGAGAATTTCAAGAAATATGAAGTTGAAGACCTAAAAATTTTGTTATGAATGCCTAAGAGAGAGGCCAGCACAGGAGAAGCATATGATAATAAAGAGAAAACCAAAAAAATTGTAGTAACCATTGAAGAGAACGAAGAGTGATGTACGTATATAGGGGAAGACCTAAGTGCAGAAGAAGAAGTAGAGCTTGTAGCTTTATAAGAGAATATAGGGATGTGTTTGTGTGGACCTATAGAGACTTGAAGGGAGTAGATCTGAAAATATGCTCTCATATGATCCCCATGATGACTAATGCTAAGCCCACCAAACAGAAGCCCTACACTTATAATGATACTTATGCAGCCAAAATAAAAGAAGAAATTGATAGAATGATTGAAGTTGGATTTATCTATGAGATTGAGCATACTAAATGGGTATTCCCCCATTGTAGTGGTGCCCAAGAAAAATGGAAATTAGCAAGTGTACATTAACCTTGAAAACGTTAATGTTGCTATGATCAGAGATAGCTATCCACTTCCCATTACCAAACATTTATTGGAACGTGTCGCAAGCAAGGAATTTTCTAGCTTCCTTGATGGATTTTTAGGTTATAACGAAGTAGCCATTGCCCCAGAAGATCAACACAAAATGGCCTTTGCCACAGAGTGGGGAATCTTTGCATTTTGTGTCATGCCATTTGGGCTCACCAATGCATTGACAACATTCCAAAGGTGCATGCGTCATGACTTCAAAGAGTTCTTGCAAAAGATCTTAGAAGTATATGTGGACAATTTATGTGCTCATTCCCAAGCAAGAAGACACCACATTCCTGAGCTCAGACATATCTTCAACAAGTGTAGATAATATCGAGTTTGTTTGAACCCAAAAAAGTGTGTGTTCATGGTACGACAAGGTAAAATCTTAGGTCATATTGTTTATAAGAGTGGAATAACAATAGATGAGGACAAAGTAAGAGCCATAGCAAAGTTTCCAAGGCCAAGGAAGGTTAAAGAGGTACAAGCCTTTATGGGTCATTGCGGATGTTACCGTAGGTTTACCCATATGTATGCGATCATAGCTAAACCTCTTTACGCTCCGTTGATACATTTTGAGTGGAATGATGAATGCAAAAATTCCTTCAATGAGTTGGAAAAACGTTTGTGTACAACACCAATACTGACCACTCTTGATTGGAATAAATTGTTCCATGTCCATGTAGATGCATCCAATTATGCAATAGGATGTGTACTAGCACAACCCACATGTGAAGGAAACCTAGATTTGCATATAGCATATGCTAGCAGACAACTAACACAGCTAAACAAAAGTATACAACAACTAAAAGAGAAGGCTTATGCATGGTATATGTTGTAAAGAAGTTTAGACACTATCTATTGGCCAACAAGTTCAAGTTTTTCACTGATCATCAAGCTTTATTATATTTGGTCAATAAACCTTGCAATACAGAATGCTTAGTAAGGTGGTTCCTCTTACTAATGGAATATGAATTCAAAGTGGTCGTTAGGAAGTGCAAAACCAACCTCAAGGTAGATCACCTTTCTCACATCACTTCAGGAGAGTCACTGCAAGGAGTGTCTAATAAACTGCCTGATGCTTATCTATTCAATTTAGAAATTGTTCTTCAATGGGCAAATAAGTTGGTACCAATCCTAACATTTAGACCTGCGAATAAGAATGTGAAAACAAACAAAGATGAAATTGTAAAATCACAAAAATATCAAATATTTGTAGGAAGTATGTACAAACAAGATGTATAAGGTGTACTTGCATGTTGTGTCGAGGAGGATGAACATACTAGTTGGTTGAAACAAGCCCATGAAGGGTTGCTAGGAAATCATTATTCTAAACAACGAACATTGCAAAATCTGAAACATTTAAGAGTGTATTGGCCTAGTATGGACAAAGAAATACATGAGTGGATTAAGAATTGTCCAGTATGCCAGAAGAGACCCCTAGTGGAGTATGCTACCCTTTATCACATGTCATTGATTCCATAATGGAGTGCTCCATTGGTAGAATTTATGAGATCAGGGACACTACCTAGTGAGGCTAGTCTAGCAAGAAAATGAAGCATGGAGCAAGAGGTTCAAGATTATGCCTTAGTAGGAGACAACCTATACCGAAGAGGCAAAGATGGTTACTTAAGATTGTGTGTTCATGAATCACACTATTTGAAAATCTTAGAAATTGCACATGGTGATGTAGGTGGACACTTTGGTCCTAATCGAGGAATTAAGACCATTCTATTCTTAGGTCATCCACAAGGTAACAAACAAGCAAAGAGCACAAATAAGATCATATGTAATGTATTGACAAAATTGGTAAATAATAAACGATCTGATTGGGATAAACAACTTCATCGTGCTATTTGAGCTTACCGAGTTGCCTATATTCACTTAAGATGGAGGAAGGATTCAAATCCCTTATTGTTGGGAAACAATGCCAAAGAATAGTCTCTTCTATGTTGAAAGGGAAGGGAAAATTCAATGGCATCAACAGTACAGCCTACTTAGATTTGTTTGAAGAGCAAGCTATGATTTTTGGTCTTCCTGAAGATCTTTTGATAACATACTTTGAATGAATTGTTGATAGCTCCATCATAAACCGTGTCACTCAATATTCTATCCTGAGGATTATAGCCAACATAATCGTGATGGATTCTTACGATGGGTTAATTCTCTAAAGCCTAGTAGCTCTATTACTCACTTACAAAATGAGGATAAGATAACTTTGGAACCTGACCTTGTGATCAATTTTCTTAAGCTTCTTCATCCTAAAACTCATAGGAAAACTGAACGGCAATTAGAAGAGTCCGATAAGCGCTATGGTCTTACTGAAAATTGGCCAAAAGTGTGTAAAGCAGTAGAGGTTGTAGCCTATAGACATCAAAGACAATCCATGCTTTATGAGCAAACTAGTCTTCCTCAAGCTAGCCTTCCACAAGCTAAGGATCAAGTTAGAGAACAATCCCATGCTATGCTTTTTGACTCTACTCCTATTCCTCAAATGATAGAGCCTAGTCAAGGTTTTAAAGTAGAGCCAAACAAAAGTGTAATTGAACAATCTCAAGTGGAAATTCTCACTAAGCAAATGGAAAGTCTTATTGCTACACAATCCAATTTGGCCAAGACTGTAGATGCTTTACAATCTAAGTACATCAAAAATTTCCAAAATCAAATGAACCCAATGTCTTTTCAAGAGCCTAATCAACATGTTACACCTCCTAATCAAAATCCACAAGTAGCTCCCACTCAAGCATATCAAGTTCCTTCAATGCATAATCCTTCAATGCAAAATCCTCATCCTCATGTGCAAAATCCTCAAATGTATCAAAACATGTATCCTCAAGCTTCTCAAAAAACTTTTCAAAATCCTCAAAATCGAAATTTTCAAAATCATGAATTGTATGTTATGGAAGCTCCTCTTGCACCTCAAGTACCACATTCTGCTCCCCAAGCTCCTCAGATACATCAATTGCCTTATCAAAATCCTAATTATCATGTTCAAGCCATACCTTATCAACAAAATCCTTAATTTCAAAATTTCCCACCACAAGTTAATCAAAATCCTCAAAATCTAAATGTGTTTTGTGTGTGGTCCTCGTAGATGTCCTTGGTGTGATTCATTAGAGCACCTTTTGAGAGATTGTGAACTATTGAAGGCCGCTAAGGAGCAACGACTAATAATAGACATAGACAAGAAAATTTGTGACAATTAATCTAGGCTACATTTGCAAGGAAATTATGGTAAGAGAGGAATGAAAAAGCACTATGAAAATATAACCATAACAGATGCAGGAACTAGAGGGGTGAAACTAGAAGCTCTCGATGAACAAGAAGTAGAATCAAGTAAGCCCACAAAGGAAGTTTAATTTTTTGTAGAGGTGTTAGTAAGAGCACCATATGAGATTAGGAGAATAACGGCTTGGGAGTCACCAATAGAAGGTCAATCTCTTATTTCTGACATACCAATGTAGAAGAAAAATGAAAAAGAGATGAAACTGAGCCTAGTGAAAGAAGAGTGACTCGAATACAAACCTTAGAGGGAATAGAAACCATCATAGAGCAAGGGGAAACATCACAACCTAAAGATAAAAAAACAAGAATCATAACCCAATGAACAAAAACAAGCAGAGAAACAAAAATGTAAGAAGGCAAAGCAAAGATAAATGGAACCAAAGCCTTTAGAAAAGCAAGAACAATCAAAACAAACTCAAGGCCAAATGCAAGAACATGAACAAAAACAAGATCCTAAGAAAAAACAAAAGAAACCAAAGAGAAAACCTAAAGCCATCTTAATTTCAAAAATTGAGAGAAAAATAGATCCTATGGAGATTTTAGATGACATTTTGCTTAAGAGTCAAGTAACTATGTCTTTCGAACAAGTTTTCTCTATTGCAAAGCCTGTGAATGAAGCCTTAAACTTTGATGAATCTGATGAAGAGGACCTTGATGATGATGAAGTAAATGTTAATAAAAATTTCTTAGGACTTATTCAACTTGACTATGAAAATCATGAAAACAATCCTGAAAGTGACTTTAAAAGAAAATTTTGGTCTAGAGGTATATCAAAGATGCATGTTAAAATAGGCAATGATAAGAATGCTATCATTGTAAATGCATTAGTAGATTCTGGCTCTAAAACCAATGTGATTTCAAGAGAAGTCTATGATAAATTTTGATGGACCATAGATAAAGATTGTGGATGGCATATGAGAACTGCAGATAATGGTGTAGGTACCCTGTATGGAGCTTGGGTTAGTGTGTTCATATCCATAGGAGTAATCACAAAATAATTTTACTTTTTTGTTCAAGCTAATTGCTCCTATAAATTTCTCTTAGGTCAGCCCTTTATTTGTGAGAGTTGTGCCTAAAAAGATGGTTCACTCTGCCTAAAAAGAATGGAAAACTACATTTTATTCAAGATCTCCAACCCGTCAATAAAGTCACCATAAGGAATGCAGGAACAAGACCCATTGTAGATGAGCTTGTTGAATCATTTTTAGGACATTCTATCTATTCAATGGGTGATTTATATTCTGGGCATGACCAATTCCAATTGGTGATTGATAGTCGTGACATAACCACAATGAAAAATCCTTTAGGCTTGGTGTGAATGTGTGCTTTACCTCAAGGAGCGACTAATTATGTGGCTCATATGATGAGTGCTATGAATATGGTCTTGCATGATTTTATCCCTCATATAGCCATGCCATGCATTGATGATATTCCAATTATAGGGAGTGAGGAACATGTAAAGGACATTACTTTAGATTCATCTGGATGTCGTAAATTTGTTGTTGATCATATCTCTGATTGTGAATGAATATTTCAATGATTTGAAGAGGTGGGTCTTACATTTTCCATAGAAAAATTTGTTTTGGTGTCAATGAGGTTCTCATTGTTGGACATTTATGTATTCATTATAATCAAAAGTCATACCCACAAAAAGTTGATGCCATTAGCAAGATTTCTAAATCATGTAACAATGTGAGGTACACAGATTTCTTGGTGCTTGCATCGTTTATGTTATTTGCATCCCACACTTTTGCTCATGTTGTTGATTGTCTCTATGACTTGTTGAGGGAGAAACAAAAATTTATTTGGAATGAAAAAAACACACAAGTTTTGCGTAAAGTGAAGAAATTATTGCTTGAAGCTCCCATACTTAAGTGTGTAGACTATTCTATTAACAAACCTATTATATTGATTGTTGATACTAGTCCTATTGGTATAGGTTGGGTCATAAGTCAAGACAATAGTGAAGGGAATCGATATGCAATCAGGTTTGGGGATAAAATTTTACATGAAACACAACGAACGTATCCACAGATCAAACGAGAACTATGGGGTATGATAACAGCTTTGAAAATAGACAAAGAATATTTCATTGGAGCAAATGTCAAAGTTGAGACTGATTGTTTGCCTCTCATTGGAATGATACCCAATTGTTCATCTCTTGATATAGCCATGCTTAGATGGATCTCATATATTAAGTTCATAAATCCTTACTTAGTTCATATTTCAGGTAAGTCAAATTCAGTTGTTGATATGTTATCGAGATCTAGATTTGATGATCTTGAAAGTGATCTAATAAAGAATGTGAACTTAGTTGACTATGTTCCACATATATATGAGTATGAGCAATTTCATGATTCTGAGTACGAAGATGAATGTAGAGACATAGGAAAGTATCTGAGTCATTGCAACCATTACCTAGTTGGACTACGAATAGATTTCATAAAATTAGGAAACGAGCTTACAATTTTTTCCTACGTAATGGTTATCTTTGGAGACATGCTAAGGGTAAGGTTAAGAATCCACAACGAGTCCTAGGAAAATGAGGTCTTCAGTTGCAAGTAATGAAGGAAATGCATGAGACATGATGGATAGGTCATAAAGGATTTTTCGGAACATATGAAAAAATTAGAAGTAACTATTATTAGCATAGGATGTATGTTGACATTAGTAGCTATGCTTCTACATGTTCTACTTGTCAACTTCATTCATCAGTCAAACATAGAGATCCTTTTCATTCTACTTATCCACCCTGTATTCACTACAAGTGGGCAGTAGATCTTGTAACTATGCCTAAAGGTATTGACAAAATGTGTTACATTGTACTTGCAAGAGAAGATTTAACTAATCATGTAGAGGGACGTGCACTACGATCTAAGACCACATACAATGTTTGCAAATTCTTGCTTGAAGATGTCATAAGTCATTTTGGGTACATAGAGAAAGTAGTTGCCAATCGTGGAGAGCTAAATGCGAGAGAAGCTAAAGAGTTCTTTGAACATCACAGTATTTGTTTGTCTCTTACTACTGCATTTAATCCACATGCCAATGGTAAAATAGAGAGAGGGCATCCACCTATTGTGAAAGCCATATCTAAATCATGTAATGATGACATTAAACAATGGCCTAGATTCTTACCCTTTGCACTTTGGGCAGATAGAATGACGTGCACATATACCACAAGGTATATGCCTATTGAACATGTGAAAACCATGTGCCCTTGGCATAATCTCATCTTTTGCACCATTCAGGTCATGCGTTTCCATAGTATGCATTATTATAGGGCCACATTACAAGGTCATGCATAGACACAATTGAGAATCCTAGGCACATGAGACAGATCTAGCAAGAGGCCTCTGACTCAATGAACATCACTTGGCCATGGATGTTGTCATATTACATTGCACACCCTTCACAACAAACATTTATCAGGGACGACAGATGTGAGAGAGGGGGGTGTTGACAGTAGCGAAGGAGGCCCATGCTTGACAAGATAGGGCAACATGAGGCAAACCAATCAAAGAGAGTCAAGATCAGTAGCCCCCATAGAAGCCAAAGGCACCAATAGCCCCCACAGAACCAAAGATCCAACCATGGGGGATACAAAATGTAAGAAACAATCCAAACATGAAGAGGCCAAAAGTGATCCACATGCAAGTGAACATTGTTCTAAAATGGATCCCTATAAGGAGAAATGATCAGTTGTCATTCAACCATCAATTGATTGCATCATTTCGAGATCCAATGCATAGCTCCAAACAAAGATTGCATCAACTTCTACAAGTAACAAAGCCTCAACATGTGAAAACCATGTGCCCTTGGCATAATCTCATCATTTGAACCATTGAGGTCATGCATTTCCACAGTATGCATTATTATAGGGCCACATTACAAGGTCATGCATAGACACAATTGAGAATCCTAGGCACATGAGATAGATCTAGCAAGAGGCCTCTTACTCAAGGAACATCACTTGGCCATGGATGTTGTCAAATATTACATTGCACACCCTTCACAACAAACATCTATCAGGGATGATAGATGCGAGTGGGGGGTGTTGATAGTAGCCAAGGAGGCCCATGCTTGACAAGACAGGGCAACATGAGGCAAACCAATCAAAGAGAGTCGGACAAAGCAAATGCCAAGCAAGAGTCAGCAAACAAGGAAGACAAAGAAGATCCAGCAAGTAGGCCATCAAATTTCCAAGTCCCACTTCTTGTGAAACGGTGATTTTGATCACTTCATGCCATTGTAAATTCCTTTGTTGAAAATTCCAACTCCATTTTGTTCAATCCAAGGAGTCCTTGAGCTTGAGGAGCACTAGTTCTATGTACATACCAATTTTCATAATTTTTAGAGCTTGCTTGAGCCTCCAAAATAGCTTAGGAACCTGATTTTTAACTAGGTCGGACACTAGGTCTAGATAGGGCCAAAGCTAGTGAAAAATTATAAAAAGAGCTAGAAATCTTATTTTTGGCATTGGCATTTTGGGGAATCGAAGTGAACAAAAGACATTGTAATCGTATTTTTTGGCTAATAGAAATTACATTACTTCATCTCTTGTCTTTTCATGTGTGCATGTGTGTATCTGTGTGCATGTCAGTGTGCTCCTCACTCACGCATTTGCATTCTCACTAGCTCATGGTCATCATACCATCCTCATGTCTTCCCGGATTGACAAATATGAGGTGAATTTCCTCACGTTCATACTCATCATTGTGCAAGAGTGATAGTGTGTGATATATGTGTCTGTATGTGTCTGTATATGTGCATACTTATGCATGTGTGTGTGATGTGTATGTATATGCATGTGTGATATATACATGTGTACGCATGTGTGTACCTGTGTATGCATGTATGTGTGTATGCATGGATAGAGTACTTGATGCTTCTTGGCATGTCCTTGGTTGTGACTAGTTTTTACTATTGCCCTTTCAATGCCTACATCCACCACCTTTCATTCCATTCACTTTCATGCACAAAATTTCTCTACTTCTCTTGATAAACTATACTCAAGGTGTGTCGATGTCCCCTAGAATTTTTTTGTGCCCCCTATGATAGGTTAAGCCAAGGTCAATTCTATCTAAATGGTTGTCCTTGTAAATTTATTAGGGTTGCTTCCTTTCAAGATCTTGTTCCTTTTGTTAATTTATTGGCACCATTATTTCAAAGTTCCTTTGTAGTTTAGTTAGAGTGAAGTTTTCATTTATGGTCTTGGTATGGTGCTTTCGTCTAGTTTTCATGGTTTGGCCTTGGTGGCCTTGTTGGTTTAAGTCATGAAAAAGGTGTTAAGTGGCTTGGTGTTTTTTTTTTGAGTCAAAGAGATTCATGTGTCCTAGATTAGGTATTTTGTGTTCCTCTTAGTTAGTTTACAATTTTTTTAAGCTCATTATGGTGCCCTTATTTGTTCATTTGTTGGTCCTAGGGTTGGGTGGTTTGGTGAGGTTGTGGCTTACTGACATGGCCCTTCTTCTCTAATGGTTTAGCAAAGGGAGATGTGGGGGGAGGACTTTTTTTCCTATGTTGTTAGTAATTGGTTTGTTTTCTTTTTGGAAGGTTGGCCCTCTATACGTCCTATCCCTTTACTTGATCATTCTATTGAGAAAGTGATCCTAGGATTTGCAATCTGGTGGGTGTTTCTTCCTCCTTTGGGTGTGCAAACCTTCTTGGTTTCATCTTTCTTAATATTCCTTTGAACTTTATTTTCCTCCAATGCTTGGGGATGGAAAATCCCTCTTTACTTATAAGTAATTATAGCCCATGGGATGGGGGCATAGGGAATGGTACATCACCTTCATTATTTGGGGTGTGATCTTCCATGGTCTTAGTGCCATTGAATGAGGTAAATAAGGTCTAATAAAACCTCAAATTCACATCCTTTAAAGGAAAATCTATCGGTTTAAGATTTTTTATTAATTCCCTAAGAACTTTGTTCCAACAAGGATGATCATCTATAGACGTTTGAAACAAAAATGATAATTCCTCCTAGTAAATCATGTACTTCTAGTCTTTGACCAAGAGGACATTGTATTCCAAGATTTCTAGATGGGTATAAGGCAAGTCAATAGTCCAATTATATGCCTATTTAGGTGGTTTCTAGAACTTTTACCAAATAAAAGAAACCAATTAGTTACCTCTACAGATGGATCCCCTAGTGTTCCATTCTAATTCTATAGCTTCATTAGCCGAATTCTTGCATTGGTGGGTAGAATTATCACCACTAAGGTGGATGTTGGGGGACACATTTAGGCATACATCAAGGTTTAATTAAGTGTGCAAGTTCCAAAAAGGATTTCTGTCAATGTGTTAGATCAAAGAAACCATTTCTTTAAGTATTATTTTACAAGAATCACCTAATTGATTGCTTTCATTGTGGGATGCAAGGGCATATCAAGGATTTACCTTCTATGGCAAGGAGATAGGAGGAGAAGCTTCGATAAAAATAACTCCAAATTCTTGTGAGCATCTCATCAGCCCCAATTGAGAAGTATTTAGAGAAGAAAATTTGGTAAAAAGAGTGATCAAATAAACAAAAAAGGATATGAGAAGAAAAAATGTATTAATGTTTTGGAAATAAAAATATTAGACTCTTGAGGTGGAATTCCTAAATTCAAAAAAACAAAAGACTCAAGAGTTAGATCTAAAGAATAAGAATTTCAAAATAAAAAAGAGCCGCCAAAAAACCTCTATAGTGGAATCACCACTTCTATCCATAAAACCATTTTTCCTTGCTTCTCTCACATCTTTTCATGCTTGAAGTGTGTGATTTTCACATGTGTGCAACATATCTCGTATGCGGCATGTCTTCATACACTCAATGAGCAATCAACATATGTGGATGCATCATTTTAGTTTATCCACATCACATGATAGTGATGACTACTTGGTATCATGTTGGCATGTCTACATTGTTATTGACATAGAATTTTCATCAAGCTAAGATTAATATAATGAACATTCTCTAAGTTGTATCACTTATATATATATATATAGCAAAAGAAGTTATGCCAATAATGAATTAAAAATATGACTCAATATCTCCAAGTTTATAAGTAGAGAATACATTATTAAAAAGACGTGTTAGAATATTATATCTCAATGTTTCCTTAAAGCTTAGCAAAATTTTGGGATTGTTTTTTTAATCTAAAGATTGCACTTGGTGCATATGACATGATGCATCAGGGATGATATATGCTGATTTTTTCTTATGTTTGAAATACTTAAAGAAAATGGAATGAGCTATTTTGTGTCACCTTCAATTTCATAAAGCTTTTCTCCTACCCCACCCCCAAGAAAAAAAAAGTAATATAATCGAGTATGTAGTTATGATATCCCTGGTCCATGGAATTGATCCTCCTCCTCCTTCTCTTTCACTTTAATATTGTTTTATTTGCAAATTATGATATTCATCAACCTTAGAATAAACCATTATTCCTATGCCAATCATGGATATCGTGTGATATATTATTATTTCAGGATTTCAAGGAATGTGATGAGGGCAGAATATTTCATCTACGGAGTTCAATGGGACTACAATTAAAGAACGAAAGTAGCTTTTTCATGTCCCAAGTCCTAGGGCCCTTTGATTTTCATTACTTCTATGTAAAGAATTCAAAATGAGATGTATGAAAGGAATCTAGTCCTTTGATATCATCAATTATGTCATTAGAGAGAAAAAGAAGCCTTTTTTATATTACATTCTTACCATGGATTTTGCATATTCTATACCAGTACCTTTTTCATCTAAAATGAGTAGGAAGTCCATTTTGATGGAATTGTGTGGTTAGAATATTCACCTTCTTCTTGCTCTCTTGCTTGATCTTCTTCCTTCCAAGTGCTTGATGAAAGCTTGAAGATCCCTCATGTGAATTATGTTAAGTGATATGCTTCCTCTCTCTCTCTCTCTCTCTCTCTCTCTCTCTCTCTCTCTCTCTCTCTCTCTCTCTCTTCATGATCTTATGGGAAACATGTTGTCTTAGATTTTCATTTATGCTTCTTTTCTCAACCTTTAAGCTATTATGACATGTTTTATCATAGTTTGAGTTGGTGTACTTGCAAGTTTCCTACATGGAGCTTAAGTATAGAGGCCCAAAAACTATTCTAACTTCATCTCAAAGCTTTTCAAGGCTTTGCTACTTTCATATGGCTCATGGATTTAGCCTACATACCATTCTTCGTGATAATTTCTCAATATTGGAGCCATTGTTGCTAGCTCAAAGCTTGTTTGAAAGTCATTTTAAGGGTTGAAGATTAGCTATGAGGATTTTGGAGACATTTCTGGAATTCTTTGAAGGTTTTATGCTCTATGCACAAGCCAAAGAAGTCCCTCAATAACCATAGGAGGATAAATGCTCATGAATGATTGTATGGCTTGCTAAACCTGAATTCTGACCACTTCAAAATCACCATGGAAGTTTCCAAAACCTCTACCTTGATGATTTTGAGCATTTTGTTCGAGTTAAAATCCATTATATGTCGTAGATTCCTATACTTCAATCTGTCTAATCATGCCACAAAACAAGTTACACAATTTGCATGACAGAAAATGTATTTGTTGGAACAGGCAGATGTTTCATTTTTCTCCATCTTTTCTAGGTTTTATCTCCAAGAATTCTTCAATTCTAGCATGCAAAATTCTTTTAGTCACCATCCATCCATCTTCATAAGCTTTCTAAGGCATACTTGAAGGGTAAGCCATACTTGAGGGGTAGACCCATTAGATTCTCCTTTCCATAACATTCTATGTTATAAGCTCATATCAACTACTTGTAGAATTGGATATTTTACAAATTTTTGAGTTTCAAGATCGTTGAGAATCCTCCATATGTTCCTTAATTTTGTAAAGTCCTTTAGAGAAAACACCACCTCTAGAGTCTCTCGGTAGGACCTTCCTCTCCTACACCTTTTCTTCTTTGCACATCCAAATCTATTGCCATGGGGAACGATATTATAGCTAGATTTAGTGGAGTTGGTTTCCATAGTTGGTAAGTAATGGTGTTGCATCATTCAAAACTCACATGGAGATAGAAGCCTAACCTTGGAATCTTCATGATAGATGATCCAAAATGGAGATGTTTGAAATATCATTATAATGACAAGATTCAAATATATATACAAACAGAAGCATTAAGAGCTTCATAAACTCTTCAAAATTGAGGCATGTTAGATATCATAAATTGGCAATCTTTTGAGTAGATATAGAATTGCTCAATCTCGTAGCTTTAAAAAATCTTAATTTATTTTCATAATATAATAACAAAAACTTTTATGATTGATAGAAGGAAATTATATATAGAAGTCCATGGGAATTCACTCGAGGTTAACTCTTTTTCAAACACTATATGTGGATAAATTTCAAAAGGATTGTTGATTATTTGTAGATCTTTGGTATATCTATTGAAATTTCCTTTCTATGTTGAGTTTTGATATCATTATTTCAACACGAACCCCATACTTTTAATAGATCTATTGTACTTTCCCTTCTTCTTCGCTACTCTTTTGTAAAAGGGGCCTTAAATCATAAACAATTAAAAATATAAGAAAATTATGGATAATCACAAAGGTTGATAACCTTTTCCTCCCCTTTGTGGGCAACCCACTTGTTTTTTATTAACACCTTGTGACATCTAAAAGGGGCAGGTTTTTGACAATCACGGATCCTCCCACATATCTTTCCTTCCAAATTTTCTAGATCACTTCACTCCTAATTTTATTCCATAGTGCAAACAAGCACCGAATTGTTTACCCAAGTAGAGCTTGCTTCCAATCAACTCGATTAGGGAATAAAAGGATTTTATGAAGGCATTTACAAATCGTAATGCTTCTAGGACTGGTGAAGAAAAGGTGTCGAAAGTCTTCCCTACCACTCATGCATGGCATGCACCACGGAGAAGCATCAAAAATTTTATTTGTTTTGACAATGGTCCATATACCCCGCTTGAGGTCCTTGCATATTCAAAGATCTTTATTCTACAGTTTTGTAGCTCTTTGGAGATCCTTAGACTCCACTGTCATATGATTGGGAATCATTATTGATGGTGTAGATGCTGAAATATTTTGGTAGTGATGTGTGTGAACATACTTAACACTATCGAGGCACTTTTTCCCCTCTTTAAGAGGTTTTTATCCCTCAGCTTGTATATATGTACATAACCCTGACGGGTCAGTTATCTTTGTACTTTCATTGGGTGATACATTCATTATTGTGTGTTCTGCATCAAGCTTCTTCTTCCTTGTATTTTTCGGATGATTTCGTAGACCTCAAATTCCAACAATTGGTGCTTCACCTAGGGTATCGTCGACCCCTCCAATCACAGTCTCAGAATCCCATGAAATTCGGTGACCATACCCACTGCAATTAGGAATTCAAAACATCTTCGCTTCTATGGTGTTAAAATTTTGATCTGAGCTCGTTTCGACCCCCAAACGCACTATCACAATGCTTGTGTAGGAAATTTAATTCTTTTGTGACAAATATATATATAGGTTTCAGTTGGCCAATGCAAGCGCCTCAAACTCCTACATGTATAGCAGAGCTCGATAGGATAGTTATGTTCAAATTTTTGAGATACAGTCATTTTTCTTTATCAATGTATTTTAGTCAGTGGCCATGATTGAAACCAATGATGTATTCTATATGTTGGTTGTCAAGGACAAGTTGGATGTTATCAATTATCCATTATGGGCAAATATGATGTGTCATGTATTGGTTGCAAAAGATTATGGAATATTGTGTAGGGTGTTGAAAAAAGACCTACCACACTTGCAAATATAGTTATTGAAGGTGATGAAGATCGTGTTAAAGTTGACGATCTTCAAATTCTTGTTCGTGTTGTGGATTGTGGTTCCTACTACACCTACTATAAAGCAACTTTGTTGGGATGGAAGAGAAATGAGGCTCGTGTTGCTTACCTCCAAAAACAGTTGCAAAGTGAGCATATGAATGAAGGAGATTCTATGGATAGTTTTTTGACAAAGATCAAAGATTTGAAGGAGCAATTAATTTTTACAAAATGAATTCTTGCCAGATAGTTTGCTCGTGCAGTAGACCATTCTTAATGGTCTTCTGAATTCGTATCAGAGTTTTTCTTCTACTCTTCGATTGATGATGAAAGGAAATCCAAATGCCTTAACGTTTTAGGATTTAGTCTTTGATTTGTTGCAAGCAATTGTGCAAATACTATAAAGGAAATGATCATGTCATAAAGAGTTGTCCAAAACTTGTTCCAAAAGAGGCAAAGAAGAAAGAGGCTAGAATGGTTATTCCAAAGGCTTGTACACCCAAAACTGAGTCTGCTAATCTTATGCAGAATGAAGAATGTGCATTCAGTATTGTTTGCAATTATGTCCCATCTCATGAACAATGTATGTCAACAGTAGACACAGATGTTTGGTACTTTGAGAGTGGGGCAACCAAACATATTACCTTCCAGGGTAGTTTCTTCAGTTCACTTGAGTCTACCCCTAGAGGGAATATTGTCACATGGGCCAACAACTCCTCTTATCTAGTCATGGGAGTTGAAAAGATCATTGTGACTTGTGCTAATGGTAGTTCTTTCACATTGGCAAATGATTTTCTTTGTGCTAGGGATCAAGAAATTGTATGTTTTCAGTTTCAACATTAGCCAAGATTAGCTTGGTTGTCAAATTTGCTGATGATAGATGTATACTTCATGATCTATCAAACGGTGATATTATTATTGCTTTTGGCATTTTATGTCATGAGCTATATAAGCTCATAGACTATGCAAAATCTATGAATGATTCAGCATGTGCAGTTCAAGATTCTTAGTCTATCTTAGATGCAAAGCTTTGGCATGCATGCTTTGGTCATATGAATTTCCATAGCCTGTTACGCCTCCAAATATCTGAAATGGTGTCCTCTCTACCCAAACTTGAGGCACTTGGTATACATGTCTGTGAAGGTTGTATTTTGGGCAAATCATAGCATTCCTCCTTCCCAAAAGATGGTTCATTATGAGCTACTCAAAAATTGGAGCTTGTTCAAAGTGATCTATGTGGTCCTATGCAGACACATTCTTTTGGGAACTATCTTTACTTCGTGACCTTTATTGATGCTTTATCCATGCATGCATGAGTGTATCCATTAAAAGCAAAGTCTGAAATGTTTATGTGTTTCAAAAAGTTTCTCGTTTTGGCAAAAAAATTATTAGCATGTACAATTGGCACCCTCCATTCTGTTCGAGGGGGAGAATTCATGTTTTTTTATTTAAATGCAATTTTGGTTGAACGTGGGATAAAACATCATTATATAGTGTTGTATACACCTCAACAGAATGGAGTTGCTCAAAGGAAGAAGAGGTCACTCATGGAGATGGTGAGGTATATGGTCCAAGGTCAGGCATTACCACATAGCTTCTAGCTTGAGGTTGTTATGTATACAGCATATGTACTCGTACTCAATAGGGATCCCACCAAAGCACTCTAGTCTATCACTCCATATGATTCTTGGCATGGTTGCAAGCCAACTGTTGCTCATCTATGTGTATTGGTTGCCTAGCATATGCAATAGTGCTGGAAGAACACTAAAAATTGGATGATAAAGTAGTAAAATGTATTTTTGTTGGGTACAGTTTTGAAAGCAAAGGCTATCACATGTATCATCCACAGACCAAATGCATTTTGGTTAGTCGTGATGTTTTTGTGGAAGATCCAATTCAACTATTATTTTCATGTACTAAGCAGACATTAGTTAGCTCCAAAGATGCGTATGACACTTTGCTTCCTCTTTTTATGGATGGACAATCAAGTGCTAGTCTAAATGAGTCAATTTCTCAATCTTTATAGGTTCCACATGATGATGCAAATCATTCCATTTTTGCTGCAGATTTACATGATGCACTTATTAATGAGAGGGATGATATAGAGGAGGCAAAACCTATGCCTGAATGATTGGTGCAGACTTTGCGAGATAGTAAATTAGATGCATCTATGTCATATCGTACTCATTCAGGTTGTTATAGTGCTTCTTTTGCATCAGATTGCTATGTTATGGCTACCTTTAGTCTTTGTGATGAGAATGACCCTATTTCTTTTGATGAAGCATAAAATTCAAAAAAATGGTTGGTTGCTATGTAATCAAAATATGACGCTATTATAAAGAAAGGTACTTAGTTTTTATGTGATTTGCCTCTGAGCAAAAATGCCATTGAAACTAAATGGCTAAACAAGTTGAAGTGTAAGCTTGATGGAATAATTGACAGGTATAAGTCTACGCTTGTTGCAAAGGATTATGCTCAAGAAAGAGGCATTGATTTTGATGATACCTTTGCACCCACTTATCGAATGACCACCACTCATAGAATCTGTGCACTTGCAGTCCATCATGGTTGGAATGTACAGCAGTTGGACATTAAAACTTCATTTCTGAATGATGAGTTACATGAAGTGTATGTTTTTTAGCCCCATGGTTTTGTGCAAAAAGGGCATGAAAACAAAGTGTGCACATTGAAAAAGGCATTATATGGGTTGAAGCAAACACCACATGCTTTGTATGAATGAAGATACATGCCTACTTGATTGCACATGGTTTTGAGAACAGTCCAACTAAAAGCACCTTATATGTTAATCGTGGAAATGATCTACTTCTAATCGATGTTGTCTATGTTGATGACATGCTGCTCATTGGTCCTAATGAGAAGCATATTGTTGATTTTTAAGGTTGATTTCCATGCCTCATTTGAGATGTCAGATTTGGAGCATTTGCATCATTATTTGGGCATTCCGTTTATACAAGTTGATGGTGGAATAGTTGTGTCAAACAAAATACATTGATACATTATTGCAATGTTTTGGCCTTAAAGATTGCAAACCTATTGTCACTTTTACAATTGAGTCTTCATGATATTGGATATGCATTTGATGTTGTTCTCTATCAACACGCAGTTGGATGCTTGATTTACTGCATAACTCGGCTTGATGTTCAATTTGATGTCTCTCACATGAGCAGGTTATGCATTGCCAAGATGTCAAGCATTGACAAACAGTTAAGCGTATCTTTCGCTACTTGAGTGGCACCCGGCTACTTGGATTGTTTTATCCCAAGAGGGGATCACTACTGCCAGATTTACATGTGTCTTCTAACTGTGATTAGGTTGGTTGATATGACACGTGTGTCCACTAGTGGTTTTTGCTTCTCTTGGTTGAGCAAAAGGCAACCTACTGTGCCACTTCTAGTTGTGAGGTTGAGTATAGGGAAGCTTTCACAACAAAGTGTGTGCAACTCAGACACGTTTTGGTTGGTTTGGGTTTTGGTCAGTCTTCTCCCACCACCATCTTCACTGACAGTCATAGTGCTTTGGCAATTGCAAGGAACGTTGTGTTCCATCCTCGCACAAAGAACATTGAGGTGCATTATCATTATATCAAGAAGACATTCATTGCTAGAGAGATTAGTTTGGCATATGTGCCCACACATGATAACATTGCAGATCTTTTCACAAAGGCTCTGCTCGAGAGAAGTTTGAAGCTTTCCGCAAAGCTTTGGGCTTACTTCCTTTTGTGGATTGATCTCTTTAATATGTGCATTCATGTCTTTTCAAAGACATTGTCGCAAAAACCCCAAGGATCTGGTTGAAGTGATTAATGATGAAATCACAATTTTCAGCATCAAAGTGCATCCCATACCATTGTTGGCAAACATTTAGGACAGATTTTTCTTTGCTTTTTCTTGAGTTTGCACATTGATTCAGTCAATTTGCTAGTCTTTCCTGCACATACGTCTTTCAAATGCATGTGCAACTTTTTGCTCTTTATTTCCTCTTCATATCTCAAAATGCTTCTGATCTTAAGCAAGCCTTTTTGCAGGTGTGATTTACCTTTGTTAACTTTAGACTGTGTCTGATTGATAACTTTAATCCAACTCCTTGAAGGAGAAGGGCGTTTGCTGAATGCTTCTCTCCAAGCAAGATAGATACCTTGATGAACCCAAGGCAAGGAGAAAACTTTGGGATCCACATGGAACCAAGGAGCTTTTTTAATTTTAGAAAAAGGTTTAAAAGTTAACACTAATGGGTAGAGCTCCCCAACGATTATGTCCATGTCTTGGAAGACCAAAGCTGTCAACAAGAAATTCAAACATATTTGTTGACTGGGTTTGGAATTATTTACCCATGTATCTTTGTATGCCATTCATATGTTTAGAAAGGTATCACAATTGTGTCTAGATTGGTTGGTAAAATCTTTCTCAATTTATGAAGTTTTCATTCATGGATTGCACTTAATGAAAAACAAACAAAGTTAATTGTATGTATATCTGTAGGCACAATCAATACGTGTGTGCACACGTGCACGTGTGCACCTAAAAGCATGATAAAATGTCTTTTTCAGATAGCTTCCCACAAGCACACTACAAATAAAATAACCATCAATATGTTGCAAAGAGAATCAACTGTCTCGCAGTTCTAGTTGAACATGAAGAAATGCTTTATTGTGGTTTAAACATGAATTTTCGTATCGACATTTTCAGCCTATCTATCTAATAGAACCACCAGCTATATTAATGGGGATAATTTTTTCAACGGGACAGTTTTAATTTTATATTAAAAGGAGAAGTACGGGAGAATCAAAGAGCGATACAGATGAGACTACTGAGCCACATCCAGGCATATTAACGTATGTATAAAAGAGGTGCACTTTAAAAAGCGGTTACTGAGCTTTAATTGATGAAACAGATTCAAGTACACGCTCTTGGTGAAGCACTTACCAACAAAACCATGATACATACACAACTCATTTTGCAGAAGAGAATAAATATGTACCACAGCTTTCACACATCCATGAAGCTCAGAAAGCTAATAAACAGCTCACTCAGTTTTCATGGGTGTTACATTGTGTCAATGTATCAAATCCAGCACGTTTCACTAGACATGTAAAAGCATCAGTACATGCTCAATTTTCTCAAGACGAGAAACTTCCCAAAAAAATTGACTGATCCTTTCACTAAAATGTGAGAATGATTGATAAAGACTCACATAAATGTGATCCATAATAGATGCAGAACAACTCGTTCAGTATGAACAATGCCTGACAGAGAGATTAGGGAACTTTACAGTCCCCCCTAGTAGACTAATAGCATTTCCTCTCCTTTTCCAATTTGTTACAATAGCTACCATTCTTTCATTGGTTTGTTAACGTAGGTGAATAAGCAATTATCTCAACAAAAATGTGTCACCACTAATCCATCATACCTATAAGGGCAAAACTTTCATTCGCTGACATCACTCATTGGAAGAGCAAAACTGCTCCGCTTCTTCCAGTGGTCCCTTAAATGAGCTAAGTGAAGTAAAAGCTCATTGGTTCCTTGTCTGTTCACACAGCTCGTCATTACCCATGGAGGTATCTTCTTCACATCTTCATCCTTGAGAAGCTTCAAAAATTCAAATACGTTATTCTGAGCAGCATTCTTGTTCCTTGACCTCCTTTTATCACACTTTGTGAACACCAAGGTGTAGGGAACCTGATAATGTACTTAATAAGTATTTATAGCTATAATGCGTGAACAAGACAAAACAAATTCTAACATACCTTATTGCTTGCAAGCCAATCTGCATATTCAGCGTCTGATTTCTTTGGTTGTACACTTGCATCAACTAACAACAAAACGCAAACTAGGGTCTGCCTCTTCAAGAAATAGTCCCTGGTGAAGCTATCCCAACTTACACGGATGCTTGATGGTGCACGAGCAAACCTGACATATGACAAGCATTGTGTCACTGTTTGAGTCATCAAGCTATTTATTATTAAATCACTGTTTGACCTAGAAAGTACCCATAGCCAGGAAGGTCCACTAAATACCAGCTTTTGTCTATAATAAAATGATTTATGACCTGTGTCTTCCCTGCAGAAAACATCCATGGTTTGATTTCCAAACTTTTTAACTTGTTAAAATGTCATAGAAATATACACAAGTCTTTGTATATGTAAAACTGAAGTTCTATCATGCGTGTTCTAAATCAGCAAAAAAGACTCAATAAACCAGACAAATAAGCAAATAATTAATAAAATAACAATTCGCCATTCATCAAGGAGACGGCCATTACAAATAAAGACTATATAGCTTGTAATTTACTTCAGAACAATGCCCTGAAGTGAAGATCCATGCCATCCTTTTGTACCTCTACAATTGATAAAGCGAAACACACACACAGACGATGTGCCATCTATCATGTAAGCAATAGTTAACCATCTATCATGTAAGCAATTGTTAGACACCTATTAAAAACTCTACAATTGATAAAGTGAAACACAGGATGTGCCATCTATCATGTAAACAATTATCAAACACCTATCAAACACTCAACATCCTTTTGTAGCTCTACAATTGATAAAGTGAAACACAGCATGTGCCATCTATCATGTAAACAATTGCTCTCTCTCTCTCTCTCTCTCTCTCTCTCTCTCTCTCTCTCTCTCTCTCTCTCTCTCTCTCTCTCTCTCTCTCTCTCTCTCTCTCTCTCTCTCTCTCTCTCTCTCTCTCTCTCTCTCTCTCTCTCTCTCTCTCTCTCTCTCTCTCTCTCTCTCTCTCTCCTCTCTCTCTCTCTCTCTCTCTCTCTCTCTCTCTCTCTCTCTCTCTCTCTCTCTCTCTCTCTCTCTCTCTCTCTCTCTCTCTCTCTCTCTCTCTCTCTCTCTCTCTCTTCTAATATATCAACAAAAGTTGTTGCAGACTCATGCCTACAAGAAGCCCAGTCTCTAGGTTGAGATTGTGCTCATGTCGCAGAGCCTCGTCTATATCATTGGAGACTTTTGAACAAGCTGAAATGCAAGTTCCTCCTAGTGCTGACACATGACGAATGAGACAAGTAATTGTTGTGCAAAATGTTTTTGCACAATACTTGCACACCCACCTCCAAGTTCCCAAGCCAAAAATCAGTAGGATTTACCAATTCATGGCTTCAAATCTAAAGAGCCCAAAGGTGGGAGATACCACGAGGCATAATGCCAAATGGAGGAAGAACCAAGGAGCACAAGCCTCAAGGTGCATGGAAAGCTGAAGCAAGAGGGTGTCTCGACCACATAGTGGCGTTTTAGCAACGGCAACGTCAACGGCAACGGCAACGGATTAGCAACGAGGGCAACGTCTGGACCTAGGAGTTATAATAAAGTTATTTATTTTTCAAAATGTATATATGTAATTTTCACGTAGTTTGGGTCCTATGATATGTAATAAGGTGGGATATGACTATACATACCATAAAATACTTATTACAATATAAGATATATCATAAATAATAGAGATTATCAATCTAACTTGGTCGTGACTCGTGAGTCATGAGTCACGACTCACGACTTCGGAGTCCGGACTGATGATTGGTTAGTGGTCACTCATTACATCATTCATGTCACATGATCATAATATTAAAGTTTTAACATGTTACATCCATCAATTATTATTCAATGATCTTAATCCTGATTAAATAACATCTAACATGTCCCATGAATCCTTGATTAAACAACATCCTTGATGTCCGATGGCATAGGCTACTTGCATGTTGCAATGCTCAAGACACTAAATTTGGTAAGGTGGGCTTTGATATGATGTGCCCCACCACCCCCTTTGTAACCACATAGGTTACATGTCCATCTCTCACTCCCATCCAATCCAAACTTCCCTTGGCTAGACACTTACTTCCAACAATTTTGTTTTGGTTTAGGCATGGTCTCTCTCTCTCTCTCTCTCTCTCTCTCTCTCTCTCTCTCTCTCTCTCTCTCTCTCTCTCTCTCTCTCTCTCTCTCTCTCTCTCTCTCTCTCTCTCTCTCTCTCTCTCTCTCTCTCTCTCTCTCTCTCTCTCTCTCTCTCTCTCTCGCCCCCCCATCTACTTTGACGATGATCTCACACCCATGCAGGTAGCACACCGTCGTGCATGCATGCCGAGAGTACATCAAGCTCGCAAAGAAGGAAAGAAGGCTTCATACAGAGATGGTCGTGTCATCATTGATGGCAAGGCCATCCCATAGGGATTCGCGGCCTGTGAGACACTCGAGGAGATACACCTTGCAGTTTGGAACTGCAATGGAGATCTATGGACACACCCAGAGAGATTGGAAGAGGTGCACAAAGGCAAAGACATCATTATGCTCACAGAGACACATGAGAGCCCGGACCGGGGCCTACCTCGAGTCCACGGTTTTCAGTGGGAGTCCACATACAGAGAGTGTACACGTCAGCACACCACCCGAGGATCGGGAGGAGTAGCCATACTCTTTAGAGATGGACTTCAGAGCAGGATACAGATAGTCGCACGTGATTCACAGGCCAGATATCTTTGGATTCGACTGAAGCTCTCGCAGGAGCGGATCATCTTCATAGCATTATGCTACTTTGCTCCTTCTAGCTCGCGTTTCGCTATCATAGATCGAGAGGAGGACTCACCATACACTTGCTTGTCAGAAGAGATTACAGAGAACTCTGCATTAGGGGAAGTCTTCCTTATGGGAGACTTCAATGCAAGGACAGGCAATGATCAGTGTGAGATATTTGACCCAGAAGACCCAGAGATACTACATACCATAGAGGATGAGTCTACAGCTCGAGCTTCAGCTGACCCTACACACACTCACTATGGCACTCACCTACTCAGACTAGGCTCTCGACATAATCTCGTTATCTATAACGGGATGACTCAGTGGCCTACCTCAGGAGGATTGACATGCATACCACACTCAGCCACAGATGGCGGGGGAAGTACAGTAGATTACGTCATGGGGTCCAGAGAGGCCATCCACCTACTTACCTCATTCACCATCCCACCCATACCCCTTGGGGCCGATCACACATACCTCGCACTCTCCCTGAAGGGAGACACCCCTTTACGCATACCCGCAGCACGCATCCCACACACCACCATCCACTTCACACACGAGCTAGCTCACATATATGCGGCTCGAGTCGAGAAGGGTCTTCTCTTACTTCATCCTGACACTCCACTATCCCTACTCACCTCTCAGATAGCATCAGTTCTTCAGACATCAGCCATCAGCTCCTTCCCACACACCATCCATTCTCGTCACACACCTCCTCCCGGGACTATGCCACAACATCGTTGGTATGATGAGGATTGCAGAGTTCTTTACCGCCGACTACGAGCTCAGCGAGCATTGGGAGAGATCACAGAGAGAGAGGCCAAGGGACAGATGAAGACTCTCACACGTCGAAAGAGGCGAGCCTTTGAGGAGGCACAGGAGCTTGAGCTATACCATCTCTTTATGAGTATGGACAGTGATGCAGCATGGCACAGCCTACGAGAGCCACGCCAGACCACACCTATTGGAGACCCACACACATGGCATGATTATGCTCAGAGGTTATATGAGGTACCTAGGCAGCCTCCCATTCCCCAGCCACTTGAGCCTCGCCCTACTAGTTCTTCTCTCTTCACAGCAAAGATGGTTGAGAGGGCCATACGACGACTGCGACATGGACGTTCGACAGACCACGCGGGATTGCAGAGCGAGCATCTCATATATGCAGCCTCCACTATAGCCCCGTTGATTGCACATGTCTTCAACCGGGCTATAGGAGAGGGCTTCCCAGAGGAGTGGATTAGGCACACCATTGTGCCTATCCACAAATCTGGCGACACCCTGGATCCAGGGAACTACAGGACCATCATGATTGGCCACACCATGGCCAAACTATACGGTGCCATACTTGAGGCAGAGCTCAGCTCATATGCAGAGACTGAGGGGCTACGAGCACGAGGCCAGGCAGGTTTTCGACGAGCTTTCTCTACTATTGATCACATCTTCATTCTGCGCTGCCTCATTGATGGGGCAAGGATGCGAAAGAAGAGGCTATATTGCTGCTTTGTGGACTTCCGCAAAGCTTTTGATACAGTGCCGCGGGAGAGGCTCTTCCAACGCCTCCAGAGCTTGGGAGTACCATCAGGGATGATATGGGCCATCTATGCACTCTATGAGCAGGTGACTGGGAGGGTACGGTGTCCAGGAGGTATGTCTGAGGCCATTGCTAGCACCATCGGTGTTAAGCAAGGCTGCCCACTCTCTCCCACTCTATTTGGTCTCTACATTGACGAGATTGAGGACTACATTCTCCCAGCTGGAGGAGAGGGTGCAGACCTCGCAGGTACACATGTCCACATTTTATTATATGCCGATGACATTGTCTTGATTTCAGAGTCACCCGAGGGATTACAGCGCCACCTTGAGGCCCTGGATGAGTTTTGTACACAGAGGGGCTTGACAGTAAACCTTGGCAAGACCAAGGTCATGATCTTCCACACCTCCCCCATGGTGAGGAATGGAGCAGGATTCAGAGCTGGTGGTGGACAGATTGAGGTGGTCACTTCCTATGTCTATCTCGGAGTCACATTCATGAGCTTGCCTGGCCCCTTCAGCATGAGACAGGCAGCCACCGATAGACTCACACGCGGATATGCAGCTTTAGCCATGTTAGAGCGGAGATGTCACCAAGCACACTTCCAGGAGCCCCGCACGAAGGGCTGGCTATTTGACACACTGGTCAGACCAGCTATGATGTATGCTGCGACGGTTTGGGCCCCAGGTCTCACAGTCACCCAGTGGAGTGCGATCGAGAGGCCACAGGTACGTATGATCTTGCGATTATTTCGTGGGAAACAGTCGGTGCCACATGACATCATCAGGGAAGAGCTAGCTGCACCACCCATGGCAGTAGAGGCACTATTCCAGACTATCTGCTTTATTCAGAGGATTAGGGACCTCCCTACAGATAGACTCACACACAGAGCTCTTGAGGCATCTATACAGATATCAGAGTCAGGATATGAGAGAGCTTGGTACACTCAGGTTAGAGTCTGGTTTGATAGTCATGGACTTGATATGGACATATTGCCGCCTTTTCAGTATGACCCAAACTCACCTCACATCCACCTCTCTCGTCGTGAGAGGAATGTTGTGCTCAGACAGGATCTCTGGCAGCTCTACATTAGTCAGACATGGCACACACCACACATGGGATCGAGACTATCGCACTATCGAGACAAGTTCATAGACATACTAGCTGACGGTTTCATCCAGCGACCACGCTACATGGATACTCACATGCCTCATAGCTCGAGGGTAGCGATTGGCCAGCTGAGAGTCTCATCACACCGACTCGAGATTGAGACGGGCAGAGCCGCAGACATTCCCAGAGAGGAGCGGATATGCAGAGTATGCAGAGTAGAGATGGAGGATGAGGAGCACTTTGTATGCAGATGTAGCGCATATGATGGCATCAGAGGCAGATACGAGACTCTGTTTGCAGGGCAGCCCACCCTCCGAGAGATCATGGACTCTAGAGACCAGCGACAGCTCGGGCGATTCTTACTAGAGATACAGAGTCACAGAGATTCCCTACTCCAGCCTACTGTAGCACTCCATACAGGAGGGAGACAGAGTCAGCTCACTGACTTCTTTATTCCACGACGTGCTGCAGCCCTCCCCCCCTCAGCCCACACACCGAGCGGAGTGACTCTTCAGCAGGCTCAGATATCTCGAGCTAGGAGACGACCCCGTGCTATAGGATATCGGGCCCCGAGACTTCACCGACACCAGATTGCGGAGATCCAGGCTTGTGACCATCGCGCCATGGAGGAGAGACGATCCCAGATGATGGCCGATCCCGTTGCAGCCATCAGGGTGGCCCTGACTCCACCTCCACCTATGTATCACATATTACACCCACCCACTAGCACAGGATGGAGCTAGTAGTCGTCTTAGATGCATTCTCATGGTTGTTGTACTACCCTTTTGCATATAGACTATCATAGATATCGCACTCCACACACCCCCCACCATTTTCATGGGTATCCCCACATGCATACTACGGAGATCTATATCAGCTTAACCAGTTTCTTTTCAACACTTTTATCTTTTCTGATTGACAGAAGATACACCCATGTACATCGATTTGTCTCATAGGCCGAGTTCGGCCTCCTAATAGACGTAAAAACACTTTCTTTCTTTCTTTCTCTCTCTCTCTCTCTCTCTCTCTCTCTCTCTCTCTCTCTCTCTCTCTCTCTCTCTCTCTCTCTCTCTCTCTCTCTCTCTCTCTCTCTCTCTCTCTCTCTCTCTCTCTCTCTCTCTCTCTCTCTCTCTCTCTCTCTCTCTCTCTCCCCCTCCCCCTCCCCCTCCCTCCTTCTCGAGGCTGAGCTGAGAGCTCCCAACTCTATGCTCCCTAGAGGCTGGGAGATATATGAAATGCCCTCTCCCGCGAGCCTGTTTCGGGCTCAAGGGAGAGGGCAAAAATTTTTGTTTGCAACGCAACGCGTTGCGTACATCGCAACGCAACGCCGTTGCGTTGCGAACGTTGCTGACGCTACGCAACGCATTGTGTTGCAACTATGCTCGACCACAAGGGGATGCAGAGCAAGTGTGTGTCACTGTGTGGAGCAAGGGGGAAGGGTGTCCCAGTGTGTGCACTATGGAGCAAGAGGATGAAGAGCCAAAGGGGAAGAGTCAATAGGGTGAATGTGTGCTAAAAGTTCAAGCATCAAAGGCTCAAAACTCTCGTTTGCTCGCTCAGAAACTTATGCATCTATCGAACAATGGTCTTTTTTCTTCATATTTTTTACTATAAAAATTTGGGAACACACCGCTAAATTTGATGGGTACTGAATTGGACGAACCTAAAAAACCTACCACTCAGTGAAGTGCGCCCACTGGTGCTGCCATGCTTACTTCAAGCTCAATATATCTTCAACATAATAATCTTTGCCTACAAGTGCTATGTTTTTCATCTTTGGGGCTTCATTTTGCTTCCACTATCCCCTACTTTATTTGGGATATACATTGATGAGCTTGTAAGCGTTATCCGACAACGTGGCGATATAGGGGTGGAGTTGGGGGGAACCACTATACACATCATGTTATATGTTGATGATGTGGTTCTGGCTTTTGAATCAGTTAAGGGGTTAGAGAGCCATTTACATGCGTTAGATGATTTTTGCCATAGAGAGGTCTTTTAGTGAAGCTGGGCAGAACCAAGATACTTATTTTTGGCACTTCCACTCAGATAGAGAGACAGAGCATATTCACATTGTTGGTGGACACATCGAGATTACTAGGACACATCGAGATTACTA
>CM035414.1:193650582-193675582 GCA_020310875.1 Ceratopteris richardii | reverse complement strand
TCAAAAGATCTAAGCAATGAGAAGCACAAGTAAATTTCCCATGGCTACACAATTGCTTACATTATCTATTATCACATGCACCACATTGTGAGACCAAATTTCCTCTATGATAATTTTTATGTGCTCCCAAATATATGCCATGTAATGATAAAATCAGAAGTTACACTTTACATAATACACATGAAGTCAAAATAATGTATTGAATCAATGGAAGGTACCTGTAATGGCAAGACCAAGAGTTGATGCATCTATGGCTTTCCAAAAAATAGACCCCTTGCAACATGAGATAATGACATTATATACATGCCTCTTGTGGGCAGCTGACCAACAATCACACATCCATATTTCTTCCATGTGTCCCGCAAGAACTCAAGCTTCACTTCCAAACATGCTTTTTCTTTCTTTTTAATTCCCTTGTGCGCAAGGTCTTTGATGGACCCTCCTACTCACATCCAATGCGGCTAATAGATTTTATGGTCTTTTTCCATTGATTGGTTCTAATCACATTGAAAGGAATAACACAACAAATGAATAATCACGTGATCTTCCTAAAGGCCTCTCTCATTGCTTGCTTTTGGAAGCTAGCTTTCACAATTGCACTTTATAATGATCCTCTTGCATGGTTGTCCATTTTAGGTAAAGATGTCCTTATTACACTAGGACCTTCACCCATAGTAGAGGAGGTTCGAATACTAGAGCTTTCAAACTCTAGTTCTCTTTGAAGTGTTAAAACATTGGCTTGAGGCCGCTGTTTGGATGCTTTCTGATTCCTTTTCCTCATCACATGAGGACACTCCCATCCTTGATCATCTCCACGCCTCAAGCCTTGCATAGACATCATTAGGGACCTCTTTGCATGGTCCAATATCTCTACGTGGGACACGTGCAAGATGGTTCTTCACTATTGTCATAGAACCTGTCTTTTCATATCCACAAAAATTACACTTCCATTTTCTTGATCCACCTCCATCAAAGTAGTCGCCGATCTTTTTGACATTTATCCAATAAGGATCCGGAGCCATATATAATATTCAACTAGAGAACCTACATACATAATGAAAATTAGACTTTAGTGATAGTAGAAGGATGATGAATGATGCATGAAACATACATACATACATACACATAGTGCACATATATTACATAATACATGTAACATACATACATATTACATACATACATAAGGTGCTACATATGTGCACACACATATAAATTATAGTATACATACATAATACATATCACTACATAATACATCTCATTCATAAATGATGGATCATATCATCATACTACATACATGATACTACATAGTACATGCATGCTCCATACACACATACACTCGTACATGTACATTGTATAGTATATACATAATACTATATACATACACATACATACATGCATTCATACATGTGTACATCATTACATGTATGAATGCATGTATATATAATATATGTGTATATAATATACATGTATGTGCATTGTGTACATACTACATACATGATACTTCACACATACTACACATGATACTTCACACATACTACATACATACTAGTACCTATATACATATATATTACATAATACAGACACATAATGTATACATATTATTACATACAAATACATCATACAACACATAATATACATATTCCTAATACATATTAGTAATTACATACATATGTCATACTACAGATATACATATGTCATACATGAATGATGATACTAGTACCACATATAACACACAATGTTAAATGTACATACATATGTCATACCTATTACCTCTTGAATCTTTTCACTTTGAACCCTAGAAGTTGGAGACTTGAGCTCACCTCCCTCCTTTGAAGTTCTCTCTCTCTCTCTCTCTCTCTCTCTCTCTCTCTCTCTCTCTCTCTCTCTCTCTCTCTCTCTCTCTCTCTCTCTCTCTCTCTCTCTCTCTCTCTCTCTCTCTCTCTCTCTCTCTCTCTCTCTCTCTCTCTCTCCCTCCCTCGGGCAGCACAAGGGTATTCTCCATGGCACAGGCTGCGAGAGATAGATTGACGCGAGGTTATGCGGCACTTGCAGGATTGGAGAGACGCTGCTTTCAGACACATTTTCAGGAGCCCCGGACTAAGGGGTGGCTCTTTGACACTCTAGTGACACCCGCATTGATGTACGCAGCAGCAGTATGGGCACCAGGGATCACAGAGGCGATGTGGACGCAGATTGAGAGGCCCCAGATCACCATGATATCACGCTTGCTGCGCAGCAAGCCCTCCGTTCCACATGACATTATACGAGCTTAGCTTGGCACACCACCGATGCTAGTGGAGGCCCTCTTCCAGTTGGTGACCTTTATTCTGAGAGTCAGAGAGCTCCCCACTAGCCGACTCACCAGGCTTGCATTTGAGAGCTCTAGACATTTGGCAGAGACAGGGCATGAGAGAGTATGGTATGCACAGACTTACCGATGGTTAGCAGACCATGGCATGAGCATTACGGATCTCCTCCCTTTTCAGTATGACCTCTCTTCCCCCCACATTACCCTCTCTCGTTCGGAGAGGAATAGGATCATCCGTCAGGACCTACTACAGATACACGTCAGGGAGACATGGATAGCACCACGGGAGCCTCTTCCCACAAAGAGGCAACACTACAGAGAGCACTTCCTAACTGTGACAGCGGATGGTTTCATTCAGAGACCACGATACATGGATACATATATGGCACCAGCTGAGAGAGTGGCCATTGGGAAGCTCAGAGTATCATCACACCAGCTCTCGGGCAGCACAGGGGTATTCTCCATGGCACAGGCTGCGAGAGATAGATTGACGCGAGGTTATGCGGCACTTGCAGGATTGGAGAGACGCTGCTTTCAGACACATTTTCCGGAGCCCCGGACTAAGGGGTGGCTCTTTGACACTCTAGTGACACCCGCATTGATGTACGCAGCAGCAGTATGGGCACCAGGGATCACAGAGGCGATGTGGACGCAGATTGAGAGGCCCCAGATCACCATGATATCACGCTTGCTGCGCAGCAAGCCCTCCGTTCCACATGACATTATACGAGCTGAGCTTGGCACACCACCGATGCTAGTGGAGGCCCTCTTCCAGTTGGTGACCTTTATTCTGAGAGTCAGAGAGCTCCCCACTAGCCGACTCACCAGGCTTGCATTTGAGAGCTCTAGACATTTGGCAGAGACAGGGCATGAGAGAGTATGGTATGCACAGACTTACCGATGGTTAGCAGACCATGGCATGAGCATTACGGATCTCCCCCCTTTTCAGTATGACCTCTCTTCCCCCCACATTACCCTCTCTCGTTCGGAGAGGAATAGGATCATCCGTCAGGACCTACTACAGATACACGTCAGGGAGACATGGATAGCACCACGGGAGCCTCTTCCCACAAAGAGGCAACACTACAGAGAGCACTTCCTAACTATGACAGCGGATGGTTTCATTCAGAGACCACGATACATGGATACATATATGGCACCAGCTCAGAGAGTGGCCATTGGGCAGCTCAGAGTATCATCACACCAGCTCGAGATTGAGATTGGGCGAGCCACACATACCCCCAGGGATGAGCGATTATGCAGGATATGTAGAGAGGAGGTGGAGGACGAGGAGCACTACACATGTAGATGCCAGGCATATGAGGACATCAGAGACCGCTACCCACAGCTCTTCAGGGGGCCTAGAGAGATCAGGGCTTTATTGGGGACAGAGGACAAGCGCCCTCTAGGTCGTTTCCTAGTAGAGCTCAAGCACCACCGCGCATCACTCCTCCGGCAGCAGATGGAGATACACCTGGCCCCCCCCCCCTCAGACTCATATTACAGATTTTTTCAGACCCACATACACTCGAGGGCCCAGCTCGATGCGGGGTGTCACATTACACAGAGCAGAGGAGCTTAGACGACAGCGTCGACGACCGAGACCCCTTGTCCGGAGAGCTCGTCCACATCAGAGAGAGATTCAGGCGATTCACGCACGCCATGACATGGAGATACAGAGACGTCAGCAGCGCACCCCTATCGATTTGGACGCCCAGAGCATTTTGAGGATCGCCATGATGCCTTACCCACCAATGCATTATATCCTACACCCACTCCAGGCATTTAGGGGGTTGTGACACCATCGAGCCTCCCCTCCCTATGCATATCATGTTTGTATCTCACCCATTGAGCATATAGAGTGCATACCCATAGCACCCCACACCCTTGATGCCAGCTACTATCCCTCCTTTTATACCCGTTTGTAGTACTCACACTTTATTTTCGTTTTGGATCACAGTGGATTGGATCATACTGATGTATATGTTTTGTCTCATAGGCCGATTTTGGCCTTTAATAGACGTTAAAAAGTCTTTCTTTCTCTCTCTCTCTCTCTCTCTCTCTCTCTCTCTCTCTCTCTCTCTCTCTCTCTCTCTCTCTCTCTCTCTCTCTCTCTCTCTCTCTCTCTCTCTCTCTCTCTCTCTCTCTCTCTCTCTCTCTCTCTCTCTCTCTCTCTCTCTCTCTCTCTCTCCCTCCCCCCCCCCCTCCCCCCCTCCACAGGAGTTACTACAGTTGTACATGGTTTTTGTCTCATAGGCCAAGTTTGGCCTTCGGAAGACATTAATCTCTCCCTCTCTCTCTCTCTCTCTCTCTCTCTCTCTCTCTCTCTCTCTCTCTCTCTCTCTCTCTCTCTCTCTCTCTCTCTCTCTCTCTCTCTCTCTCTCTCTCTCTCTCTCTCTCTCTCTCTCTCTCTCTCTCTCTCTCTCTCTCTCTCTCTCTCTCTCTCTCTCTCTCTCTCTCTCTCTCTCTCTCTCTCTCTCTCTCCCCGTCAGCTGCAAACCCTAGCACCGCCTGCTGCAAACCCTAGCCCCCCCCTCTGCAAACCCTAGGGCCGCCTGCTGCAAATCCTAGCCCCCCCATGCTGCAAACCCTAGCTCTCATCTGCTCTGCCCGAAAACTCTGCCCGCCTGCTGCAAACCCTAGTGCTCGTCTGCTCTGCCCGAAACCTCTGCTCGCCTGCTCGAAACCCTAGCGCCCGTCTGCCTAGTCTTCTCCTAGGGTCGCCCGCTGCAAATCCTAGCCCCCCCATGCTGCAAACCCTAGCTCTCGTCTGCTCTGCCCGAAAACTCTGCCCGCCTGCTGTAAACCCTAGTGCTCGTCTGCTCTGCCCGAAACCTCTGCTCGCCTACTCGAAACCCTAGCGCCCGTCTGCCTAGTCTTCTCGTAGCCCCTCTGCGCCCTCTGCCCGCCTGCTCGAAACCCTAGCGCTCGTCTTCCCGGTCTGCTCGTAGCCCCTCTCCGCCCTCTGCTCGAAACCCTAGCGTCTCTCTCTCTGTACCGTCGCCTGCGTCGTCTTCCCCGTAAGCTCGAAACCTAGCACTCCGGGTTGTCTGCTCGCAACTTTGTGCACAGCAACTCTCGGTGGCGTGCAGCAGCTCTCGATTGCTCAACTCTACTCCCATCGGCCGCCAAAACCCCGAAGCGGGTACAGCACGAAGTCCCTATCAATTTTAGGGCTTCCAGGCCCACCCCATGCCCGACCCCACCTTGCTGCACCCGCATCCAAAATAAATGCAATCCTAACCCTAACCCTAACCCTAACCCTAACCCTAACTCGAACCCAAACCCGAACCCGAACCCGAACCCTAACCCTACCCCTAATCTCAAACCCTAAGAAACCCCAACCTCTCTCTCCCTCTCTCTCTCTCTCTAGCCTTTAACCTAAAAAATCTGAAACCCTAAATCTAATCTCTGAAATGGCCCCCATGGACCGGAGGGAAGTAGAGACTTATCGCTAAAGCCCTCAAAGAGGCCAAAAATGAAGCAAACCGCAACCTCAATATGGAGATATGAAAAATGATGGAAAAGTTCGAAGGACTCGAAGAACAAGTAATGGATAAAGTCAAAGGACTCGAACAACAAGTGAAGACTCTCAGAGAAGAACGAGAATATTGGAGGGAAGCTTATCAGCACATGAAAGAAGAGAGGGAGATCTCCAACGTGGAGACACTCAAAGAAGAAATAAAGAAAGAAATCAAAACGGAGGTAGAATCTACTCGAGTCGTGGGTGGAAGTAGTACACAAAAGGGTTAAGAAGGAAGTTAGGGAAGACGTGCAGAAAGAAGAGCTCGCACGAGTCCAAGATACACTGGAGGAGGAGAGGCTTCGACACACTCGGAGACTTCACATTCCGATTACAGGCCTACGCGAAGGGGCATCACCGGAGGCAGACTCCACTGACATTTGTCGTCGACTTGGATACGAGAGCATGCCCTTCACAGGCGCATGGAGGGTTGGGAGGAATACATAGAGTTCGGGAGCACTCATCCTTAAGATGAGCTCCGAGGAAGCACGGACCTCCCTTTTTAGACGTCGATCAGTACTACGTGGACTACCCGGTGGCGCCCTCTACATGGATGAGGACCTCACGCAGATGCAGGTGGCACACTGACGTGCTTGTATGCCACAGATACTCCAGGCACGTCGTGAGGGGAGGAAGGCCTTTTACCGTGATGGTAAGGTCTTCATAGATGGATGCCCTATCAAATAGGGCCACGCGGCCTATGAGAGATCACTACACCAGGAGACACCACTCAGAGGAGTGGTGTGGAACTGCAACGGGGCACTCTGGATACGGCCAGACAGACTCCAGGAGATCCTGGCATCACATGACTTTGCGTGCATCACAGAGACACATGAGAGCCAAGAGAGAGGTCTACCACGTATTGCAGGTTTCCATTGGGAATCTGCATTCAGGACCACGACGAGACAGAGTACAGCACGAGGGCCGAGAGGTGTGGCCATCATATTTAGACAGGAGATACCGAGCCGGATCCACATTATAGGAAGAGATGAGGAGGCACGATACATGTTCGCATGGAGATAGCACAGGGGAGCTGGATTTACATTGCTATATGCTACTTCCCTCCAGGCGGATCTCGATACGCTAGACAGGATCTTGGGGGACCGATCCGAGATAGAGACTCACCATACACAGCACTCTCAGATGAGATACTACATTACAACACACTAGGTGAAGTCTTCCTTATGGGAGACTTCAATGGCCGCACTCAATCACATCAGTGCGAGGCATACGACATGGATCACCCGCATCTCATGAGGACCAGAGACCTAGATGAGATGAGCACCAGTAGAGTATCGGCGGATATGGGTCAGGACACCACCGGTTATGGCAGACATCTACTTGAGCTAGGCAGCCGACATCAGCTTGTTATATATAACGGGATGAATCGCTGGCAAGGTTCGGGCGGACTTACTTGCTTCCCTCACGGGGGAGGTGAGAGCACAGTCGACTACATTTTAGGTACCACATCTGGAGCTTCACTCATCCCCTCACTTAGTATTGGACGACGCCCACTTGGTGCTGACCATACATTTATCACATTCACACTCTCATCTCCTATTCCATTAGACCCTCCCTCACCCACTCATACACACACCACGATACACTTCACACATGAGCTCTCACACATTTATGCACACCATTTACACACCCGCCTACTCTCCCTCGATCCACTCTCACCCTTGGACACACTTACATCAAAGTTCATCACCATCCTACAGGACTCAGCTCTCTGCAGTTTCCCACACCGCACACATATTACGCTTGGGACACATTCTCACAGAAGCATACGAGAGGCGAGAGCGGTCACTACAGCCCACACATCAGCCACAAGTGAGTACCCAACACACCATTACCCAGTTCTTTCAGCGAGCTGAGCTACAGCCATCTATAGGGCTCACGCTCCACCGGGCAGTAGCACAGAGAGCACGGCGCCGACCACGCATGGGCGGATATCGTCGACCACGACTATATCAGGAGGACATCTCACGCATCAGGACAGCCTACGACCACATGATGGAGCATCGACGTACCACCACCCCTTGGGTTGTCTTCCTTCACGAGGCACTCAGACCACCACCGATGTACCACATACTACACCCACCTCCACCCATCACCAGTAGCTAGGGTGTTTTTACTCACATTATGGATCCCCCATGTATTAGGTGGCCACTATCTGCCGAGTCAGAGCCACGTCTCCCCAGCCTCTTCCAGCCCTATATAGCTTTGTGTGGCGATATACTTTTTATTTCATTTCATCTTCTACACAGGGTTACTACACTTGTATATGGTTTTTGTCTCATAGGCCAAGTTTGACCTCCAAAAGACGTTAATATGACTCTCTCTCTCTCTCTCTCTCTCTCTCTCTCTCTCTCTCTCTCTCTCTCTCTCTCTCTCTCTCTCTCTCTCTCTCTCTCTCTCTCTCTCTCTCTCTCTCTCTCTCTCTCTCTCTCTCTCTCTCTCTCTCTCTCTCTCTCTCCCCCCCTCCCTCCCTCCCCTCCCCCCACCCCTCCCCCTCCCCTCCCCTCCCCTCCCCTCCCTCCCTCCCTCCCCGTGCCCTCCCCCTCTTGCTCCCTCTCCCTCTCCCTCTCCCTCTCTCTCTCTCTCTCTCTCTCTCTCTCTCTCTCTCTCTCTCTCTCTCTCTCTCTCTCTCTCTCTCTCTCTCTCTCTCTCTCTCTCTCTCTCTCTCTCTCTCTCTCTCTCTCTCTCTCTCTCTCTCTCTCTCTCTCTCTCTCTCTCTCTCTCTCTCTCTCCCGGGAATTGGACTTGAGTTCGACACTCGGGCTCGACAAGCGATAACGGTAGCGCGAGAAACGCATCAGATGTATAATGAATAGAACATGTGCCAATCTATTTTTTTTCCTGGAAAAAGTCCACCTCCAAACATCGTTTCCGAGCCGGCCCGTTTCCCAAAAAGGGTGGGTCCATTTCAAGGGCCTAGAAACGACCTTTCTAGGCACTACGATCAAGAGTCCACTTTCAGAACTGCCACTAGACAGGGCACTTCTCGTGGATATGGTGGTTTGGCGATTCTCTTCAAACTTAGCATAAAGAGACGAGTCCTGATGAAGAAAGATGAGGAGGCACGTTGTATATGGGTCCGCATTGAGTTGACGAGGATGAGATGGATATACATCAGCATATGCTATTTTCCTCCTCGAGGGCCATCTTATGCTAGACACAATGGAGAGAGCCATGCTCAAGATACTAATTGACCGTATACCCCATTTTCAGAGGACATTGTGCATTATTCTACATTAGGTGAATTCTTCCTCCTCTAGGACTTTAATGCATGCACTCAATCTCGACAGTGTGACTCATGTTATATAGAGCAATTGGATATCATGGAGCGTCTAGATCCGGACTAGATTGGGATTGGTAGATCATCCGATGATATGGGTCAAGATACGATGGGATATTGAACACACCTTATTGAGCTCGGAGATAGACATCATCTCGTTATTTATAATGGGATAGATGGCCAGGGTCAGGTGCTTTCACTTGTTTTCCGCACAGGAATTGACAGAGAGTCGTAGATTATATTCTCCATCCTATATCTAGAGTTTCTCTCATTCATTCTCTTTCCATTGGTCGACGACCACTGGGTGCATATCACACATATCTTAGCTTCACACTTCTATCTTCTATATCACCATCCTCCTCCCTTGGACACATGTATACCACCATATACTTTATACACAAGCTTTCTCATGTCTATGCAGACCATCTCCACTCGCAACTACTCACACTCGATCCACATCCCCCCTTGATACACTTACTTCACAGATTACAAATATTTTACACGACTCAACTATATGGAGCTTTCCCCATCATACACATACCTTTCCACCACGCACCGAGACCATGCCCTAGAACAGCTAGTATGATGAGGAGTGTCATGAGCTATGCCGATGCCTCAAAGCGGATGAAGTCCTTGGTAATATCACACATAGACCGAGACCATGCCCCAGAACAGCTAGTATGATGAGGAGTGTCATGAGCTATGCCGATGCCTCAAAGCAGATGAAGTCCTTGGTAATATCGCACGCAAGCAATCATCGACACGACGTAAAAGGCGAAAGTGGGAGCCCCAGTATTAGGACATATATCACTTGCTTATGAGTAAGGCTTCTTCAGTTGCACGGCGACATTTACGTGAGAAGAGATTGCCCACTTCCATCCAGGATCCTATGAGATGGCATCATTATGCAAAGAGTTTGTATCAGATACCAGATAAGCTACCAATACCGACACCTCAGAGCTCCCATCTTACTACTTCCACTTTCTTCACACAAAAGAAGGTGAGAAGAGCCGTCACATGAATACAAAATGGGAGAGTCAAAGACCAATTTGGTTTACCGACCGAACATCTTATATATGGTGAGGTAGTCTTGGAACCACTTATTACACACCTCTTCAATCAAGCCTTGGTTGAGGGCTTCCCTACCTCGTGAACAGACCACATCATTGTACCTATTCACAAGTTTGGGGATATGATGGATCCTAGCACCTACCGGACTATCAGGATTGGTCCCATATTGGCCAAACTCTATGGAGAGATTCTCGGGGAAGAACTCGGCACTTTGGCAAAGCAAGCATGTTTTTGAGCTCCATAGCAAGTTGGCTTTCGATGGGCCTTTTCCACCATTAATCACATCTTCACTATGAGATGTTTGATTGATCAAGCACAGATGTGGTAGAGGAGATTATACTCTTGCTTTGTGGACTTCCGCAAAGCATTCGACACTATGCCCAGAGAGCAACTTTTCACATGACTACTTGATCTTGGAGTCACATATGACATGCTATGGGGGAACTACTCTTTATATGAGCGCGTATCTGGGAGGATCAAATGTCTGGTGAGCTATCAGATCCCCTTGTCTTCCATTGGTGTGAAACAAGGATGTCCACTATCTTCTACTTTATTTGGGATATACATTGATGAGCTTGTAGACTTTGTCCGACAACGTGGGGGGACAGGGGTGGAGTTCCCTTTTTTTTTGTTCTCTTTTTTTTTTTTTTTTTGGGGGGGGGGGGGACCACTATACACATCCTATTATATGCAGATAATGTGGTTTTGGCTTGGAGGGGTTACAAAGCCATTTACATGCCTTAGATGATTTCTTCTCACAGAGAGGTCTTTCAGTGAACCTTGGTCAAACCAAGGTAGTTATTTTTGGCACTTCCTCTCACATATGGAGACAGAGCATATTCATAATGGCTGGTGGACACACCAAGATCACTAGTTCATATGTTTATCTTAGGATGACGTTTTCAGCCATATCAGGTCCATTTTCTATGGACCATACTATTCGTGATCGAGTCACCCCTGGATACGCAGCATTAGCACTCATAGAAAAGCAGTGTCACCAGGCACACTTTCAGGAACCTTGCAGGAAGGGGTGGCTATATGACACATTGGTCACACCAACACTAATGTACGGGTCATCCATTTGGGGGCTAGACCTCGTAGAATATATATTGACATTGGTGGAAGAGACCGAAGGTACTCGTGAATTCTAGGCTTATATGTCAAGGTTGCATCGGTTCGCATACTAGAAAATCCGATACCATGATCCGGTTCAGTTCGGTTCCATACTGAACCTAAGATCTTCTTCGTCCAATTTTTTTGTAAGGTTCAAATGATGTTTTTTTTAATTACTTGACCCAAATTATTGCCAATTTACAATGTATACACACATACATACATGTATACATATACACACATATATATACACACACACACACACACATATATATATATATATATATATATATATATATATATATATATATATATATATATATATATATATATATATATATATGCACACACACACACATATATATAGATGTGTATGTACATGTGTATATATAAATTTCACATGTATATAATATGTACCTTAATGAACCTTACCTTGGAGGTAAGATTCGGTTCACGTACCTTGTACCGAACCTTACGAACCTAACCACCTTGTTATACGTAGTAAGCCATCAGTACCACACAACATCATTAGGCTGAGTTGGCGATACCCCCGATGTTGGAGGCTTTTCTCCACGCAGTATGTTTCCTACATAGACTCCATGACATGGACAACATGCGCATTACATACAGGGATTTCACAACCTCACGGGATCTTGCTCTAGCAACAGATACTTCGTGTTGGTATGCCCAAACTAAAGATTGGCTGATTAGATATGGATTTGACATGGATAGGCTACCACCTTCACAATACACATGATACACATGCTCCCACATGTGCTCTCACTTTGCAAGAGAGAAATAGGATCATTTGACAGGAGTTATGTCATAGATATATACTTGACAAGAGTTATGGCATAGATATATACACGACATGGATCCTTTCTAGGGAGACACTTCCAACGAAAAAGCTAAATTATAAGGAGTCTACAAATTTCAGATCTTGTGTTTATTGAGATACCTCAATACATGCATACTTATATGCCACATCATATACGCATTGTTATTGGGAAGTTTCGAGTCTCATCACACCAGTTGATGATTGAGAGAGGTCGCGCTAGCAAGATACCTAGGGAGGATTGCATACGTCTAGTTTGTCAAACAGAGGTGCAGAGTGAGGAACATTTTGTTATACGATGCCTTGCATATGCCAATCTGAGTTCAGATCCAGATATAGCGATCACTTCGGCAGTGTATGATGAGAGAGGACCAAGGTCGTTTTGGACAATTCCACCTTGCTTCCTACCATAGGCATGGGACTATGATACATCCTACTACACACACTACTCGTGAAAGGATGCAGCTCAGGATTGCTCATTTCTTTCCGGAGGGTTGAGACACGATCAAACCCGAGCAGCCTAGGACTCACTCTCGAGCAAGCTCAAAATCAGAGGACGAGGAGACAACCTCATGTTCCTGGATTCTACAAGCATGAGATTCAGAGGATCCGATCATTACATGAGCAGGAGATGGAGTAAAGACGTGCATCCATACCTTGGGACACTATTTTCCAACGGATACTTTATCCGCCACATATGTATCACAATTTATGTTCAAAACCCCCCCTTCCCGAATTACTTTGCCCTTAGGTTTTTGAGATTGCCTCATTGTGTTTGCCCCTGTCTGACAATCATTTTTTGCTGAGCCAAAGCCATGCTTTCTTAGTTAAGTTATGTTTTAGGTCCTTCCATTTTTTACTTTTTATTTTTCAGCTGAGTGGATCATTATTGTTGTACATAGTTTGCCTCATAGGCCAACTTTTGGCCTTTAGTAGATGTTAATATAACTTTCTTTCTTTTATTTCTTCTCTCTCTCTCTCTCTCTCTCTCTCTCTCTCTCTCTCTCTCTCTCTCTCTCTCTCTCTCTCTCTCTCTCTCTCTCTCTCTCTCTCTCTCTCTCCCCCTTCCACCAGAGCATTTTCACTCTAGACCCCAATGTTTTCCATTTTCGATAGGTAAAGGTCATGCTAAAACAACCTATCCAAGCTCATATGTTACCTATTTCACGTACTATATACTCTTTTGAGGCGTCTAGACCATGTGTGGATGGTATACCAACTCATGTTTACTTATTCATGCTTCATCAAACTATGCAGTTTGATAAATTTAAATATATCATACATACAAACAATAGGAATGTGCATGTGAACCTTGATCTTTACTACAAGACTTACCTTCAATAATGAACGAACAAGATAGTATTAAAAGCATTCTAGATTTGGACATGGTCGAAAAAAGCTCGAGGTCAGCGATATTCATCTAGATCTTTAATAATGAGTTTTCGCTATCCATATATCTCAAAGTGCTATAAGCCCAAAGGAACATCATGTTGAATGCCTTTGAAAACTTAATTTCCATGGTTCCTTCTCAACATTTATGTGACTCCATTTCATGCATCCTCGCTTCAATATTGTATCCCATGCTTATTCTACATGGAAACGATCATGTTTAATAATCCTATTGCATGTTTTGTACTCAGTTCTTTGCAAGATTAAGCTCTACTAAAAAAAACTAATGTGACGGAGACTTGAGTGATGCCATGAACGCCTAATGCCCACCCAGATTCTTTAGAGTGAAAAACAATTATTTATGCTTGTTGTGATGATAAACGAAATTTAGAAGGGACAAAAATATGTTTTTCAAGAGATAAAGTAGGTAAAAATTCAAATGACAAAAAAGAGAAAGAGAGAGAGAGAGTCGACATAATGTTAAATCAAACAACTTCACATTCAACAAAGATCCAACTGCAATGATGATGCTGATGATGATTTAAAAAGGTTTGCTTAGGAATTGGCCAAAAGGATGATGGATAAGTCATCAGTCATCACACAAATAAGAGGAATCAAGTCCTAGACTCAATCATCCCGCTCAGAATTGCACACAAATTGAAGTCAAAAGCCAATTTCTACATTAGATTTGTACTTAAACAAAAGCCCCTCCCAAACAAATATGAGGCAGCCTTGTGTGATGTGCTAGGGCCCATACGGCACAACGAGAGAGGATATGTTTGAAGGCACTTTAGAAAAAACCAAGGCGAAAGAGTTCCAATTGAAACAAGCCACCATAATATTCCTGTTGTGAAAAACGGGAATTTTTCAGACCTTTCTTATCAGTGATAGATACAAATTACCACAAAACTTGCCAAGGTGATTGAGTGTTCATAACTTCTTGTATATATAAGGTGAATAATCAAACTCACCTTCCTTTTGTTTATGGCGGTATTGTTTCTTTCAAAATAAAACTATGTCTTGAACAAACTATTTTAGATAAGAGTTAAGAGCAAATTATTTCCATGTCAAACTTCGTTTATATGAAAACAACACCTTGAAGAGCTTTCGCTGAATTGAAGATTTTAAATATTATAGCGCTATTACCCCTAATGCCTATAAAGTGGACTATTGAACGACCATAAAAATTTCTGAGGGGCATGTTGTAAATGTAACATAATGATTTACACCCCAAAATCTAATTGAGAGCATAAATTTTTAGAAGTCTAAGTGAGAGCATACATTTTTAGAAAGGAACTCTAGTATTCTGCAAAGAATGCCTCCAATGGACTAGGACGATTATAAGAAAACTCTAATATATTAGACTCCTATATGCAGTCAATGGCGTGCAAAAGCTGGCTGGCCGATGAGAAGAAAAAAGCATACAGAAAGAACAGAAGTGGACCTGGAGTTTTTGATGTTTTGGCAAGTTGTCGTCTGCATACTAAGGTGTTGATGAGAGAAGACTTGCCAACATTAGAGCGGCCGACAAAAGCGAACTCCGGAAGCCCACCCTTTGGGCAATCCTGCACATTGACACTGCTTTTCACGAATTCCGCATGCTCGATATGAGCAGGAGAAGATGTGACTCCAACAAATATATTTGAGCAGGGAAGCCGCCTAAGACCAGCTGAAGACACAGAACCAGGAGGTAAAAACACATCATCTTCTTCGGCTGAGGGAGCACTACAATCTTCTGTCGATTCGGATTGACAATCCATTTCATCCTTGACCGCTCCATCTTTTTCCTGTTGTTCTTTTGAAGGATGCAATTTTCCTCTTGAATGAGAGCTGACAGTGGTAGCGACAGAGGTCAAGTGTGAAGATTGCTTCAAATGCTTCCTGCGGTCGATTAAGAGGGATCTTCGAAGCTGTTGCTGCTGCTCGGGCGACTGTTTGGGCTTTCGGCCACTCCTTGCGTTGCTCGAAAAGTCTCTTGACAGGAGCGAAACAATGATACTTGACCCCCGGCGCCCAAATCTGCAAAACATTCCTGCCTCATTGTCAGCCCCACTTCAGAAAGTTTCATAAATTTGATGGAGTTTGAATTTGGAAAAGCAACCTTAATCATCTGTGCGTAATTTTCTGAATTGGTTTGGGCCCTTCGTCTCTCGAGTCTCAATTCGTCTCCTGCGGTTCAACTTCGTGCGGGCACATAGTCATCACCATCACCACCTTTTCGAAGGATGATGACTCGTGAGCTTGTTAAATAAGTTTTTTGTCCGAGCTTGCGTAGCCTAGTGGCTGACGTCTTGAAGTTCTGGGAAGAAGTCTTGAGTTCAAGTTTTGGTTGGACATGTCTATGAGTCTCTCATGATGGGTTCCTTTACCTTACAAAGTTGGGTGTGTGAGTGTGTATTTCCAATTCATTGTACTCTCAAAAAAAAAAACAACCCTTTTTGAAGGTTATTGGGTATTTGGATTACTTAGAAACCAATTAAAATTTTTTTGTCATGTTTTAGGGTCATTTTTTCACTCTTTATTTTAGTAGATATTCGGGCTTTGTATCCTAATAGTTGTTCGGCATCTAACCTCTCCTTTGTGGGATCATGAGGGTCTGATGGTTGTTATGCTTACTTTTTGTTGTACTTTCACTTAATTCAACCTAATTCAAAAGATTAGATCTTAATGATCAAACTTCCTTAAAAAAACAGAACATTTTTAGTAACCATCGCTCTTCCTGTCACATTCAGGCACATACCTTTCCACTATTCAAGTTTGGTTTTAAGCTTCTTACTTTCGAGACAGAACACTCCATGGTGTTTGAGGGGGATGATAGAATCATCTGTCTTCATTGTGCCCCCCTTTAATTTTCTTTCATAGCTTGTATCAAAGCTCCATAGGATACAGAAACTTGATATCATAACATATTGGCTCTCATACCACTTGCGGTAGTTGGATTTCAAGAGGTCTCTGCAGGGGAACAAACTTCTTGGGAGGTTGCCTACTTGAGTATTGTTCTTGAATGAGTTTGCACAACCTTGAGATTCCCACAAATTGGAATAGTCATACAATCACCACATGCTTTAAGTGATGTGTTTGATGATGCATCCTTCATTATATATTTTAGAGGATCTCTTGATGTATCGTTAGGCTAATTGATGTTGGAATATCAAACTCAACCTGTGAATCACTTGGATGATGACATAGCTTGTATCAAAGCTCCGTAGGATACAGAAACTTGATATCATAACATACTGGCTCTCATACCTCTTGCGGTAGTTGGATTTCAAGAGGAATAGTCATACAGTCACCACATGCTTTAAGTGATGTGTTTGATGATGCATCCTTCATTATGACGGGCAAAAAGCGTAAACGAAAAAACACAAACAAGCGTTTGTGTTATTCAATGCAAAACGAGTGTCCCTTATGCATGCGAGTCTGTTATCCAATGCAAAAAGAGTGTCCCTTATGCTTATGCAACTGAGTGTCACTTAAGTGACGTTTTAATACTCTCTTATAATTAAAGTGCCAAGAGTTGTAGCTCAAGCTGACCTGCCCATTATGAAGCTTTCTCGTTCTCTCACTCTCTTGTGCGCACACAAAGCTAAGCAATTACACGGACATCAATTACCTACACAATACACAACATGGATCACAATGCTTCTTATTTCTTCTATCGATCAGTTCTCTCTCTCTATATATATATATATATAATATATATATTTTTATTTATATTTTTATTTATATATTTATTTATTTTTGTAAATTGTAATTACGTCCATATAATTTTTTATAAACACTACAACACATGAGCATAATAACAACCATATACTGGAACAAATACACATGGAAAAAAAGTGAGTACATGTCATGATATGTACTCTAGTGGTTGCCGATTTAGGGTTTAGATGATCGGCAATAAAAACAAGATTTGATAAAGCAAAACATATTGTCGAACAGAAAAGAGATATGTAGGAGCAGAATGAATCATGAACCATGTACAAAAGAGACATTCCATAAATGAACCATGTACAAATTGTGGCAAATCACTACCATATATGAACCAAATACAAAATATGACAAACCACTGCCATATATGAGCCAAATACAAAATGTGGAAAACCATTGCCATATATGAACCAAATATAAAATTGTGGCGCACCACTATCATATATGAGCCAAATACAAAATTGTGGCACACCATTGCCATACACAAAACAAGAGGGATCAGAACATCTATATCTGAAACCAACCCATGACGATATCCATAAGTGTAAGGAATTGAACTCACAACCTCTTGGTTAGGAATGTGATGGGCTAACCACTTGCCCCAAAAGCCATGGTTGAGGATTACTTCCTAATCCTCTCTCTTAGGGTGTGGTTCAACCATCTCCTACCAGGATTATGTTACATTCTTCCCCCCTTGAACTCCCTCGGGAATGTACCCTGACCAGCTATGGGACTGGTAGGATGTACCCTGGATGTACCCTGGCAGGATGTACCCTGACCAGCTATGGGACTGGCAGGATGTACTCAATCAAGTTCCATCCAAGGATTCCCAAGGAATTCACACATTGCAAGCTAGCTCATTGGAAAGTTCGTTCCGAGAGCTTTCCAACGGTATATTACACGCCTCAATCCGACCTACGGATTGGGAGATACACCCCAATCATTGTAAGGTCCATCATTGAAATCGACGCGCGCCTTCCACAATTCCTACCCTTTCACATGGAGGATGCCCAAGCGCCTTTTTTAGAGGCCATTGGGTCATTCCACTTTGCCCAAGCCTACTTCCTAGGCTCTAATACCAATGTAAGGAATTGAACTCACAACCTCTTGGTTAGGAATGTGATGGGCTAACCACTTGCCCCAAAAGCCATGGTTGAGGATTACTTCCTAATCCTCTCTCTTAGGGTGTGGTTCAACCATCTCCTACCAGGATTATGTTACAATAAGCCTCCTCTACTCGTGTCGGAAGATGACCCACTGCTAACGCCTACAACAAATATGCAAAATGTGAGACCAACAAACATGACATGCTTAACATAAGCAAATTCATTCATCAAAATGATACTTGCAAACTTGTGATGCATCGTGTCGTAACTGTTGCTACCCAAATGTGATGCTTTGATCGTATCTAGACATATGGCCAGTGCATCTCATTGCTAACAATATCGGTCAGAAGTCTCCTCTTCCTCATTGTGAATCATCGGCCACTCCTCAGTGTCTATCCATACAGGCTTCGGTAAGCCTCCTCTGAAAGCATCGCGAGCATCTAATCATCAATGGGACATCACCTCACATGTCGTGTTCTCAATCCACTCTGAGTTAACAAGAGGGTTCCCAGGTGCTGGCTGATAGTCATGGTAGATCACCTCTATGATGTAATTTTTACGTTTGACCATGACAGAGTGTCCAAACTATATTGTGCATAACTGTCATTTGTGCTAATGCATGGCCTTTTCGGTCGCATCCATCACTAGAGCTCCATCATGTCGTCGATGGGAGTAGTCCCACCAAAGGGAGTGTCGTCGGCAGGAATAGTCCCGTCAAAGGGAGTTCCGCCAATGGGAGTAGTCCCATCAAAGTGAGTGTCATTGATGGGAGTACTCCCGTGAGAAACCCAGTATTGTGATGTGATCGCTTGATAAGCAGGATGTGCCTCAGATATGAACTTTAAAAACTGCTCGTTTGACATGGAATGCAGAGTGAAGAGTTGACTATCTCTTGTCACACTCTGCAATAGAAAACTCAAATAATTAGCCCACCATAATACAAAAAAATAATATTCTACAAAAAAATGTAGCAAATAAGTAAACACAAATAAGTACATACAAGTAGTTGCTTGATAGGTCCTCTTTTTTAGCATCCTCTTAGAGATCTGATGCATAGAGGATATCTATCTCTACTTATAAATCTCTTGGTATGGCCGTCCCTTCTTGATCATCGTCCTTGTACAACATATCATTCGTTACCTCCTCATGTACCTTGTCTTCGTTCAAAGACCTCTTCTTGTGGGATCATGATGTCTTCCTACTTGACTACTGCATGCATCTCAGAGTCCACTGCAGATGGAATTTTGTTCTACGTCTACATCCTCACAAATTTGTATGCTATATGGAGAGACTTGTAAAACAAATAGCCATTGTGGTTCTTTCAAATCTGGTATAAATACAACCTGCTCGTAATGTTCAAGAAGTACAAATGTGTCTCTTTCATCTGTCCATAGCTTTGTGGATTCTACTTGAAGCAAACCACTCTTATCCCGCCTCACTATTGTGTTTCTTATAGTGTGACTACTTTGAACCATTTCACATCAAACAGAAAGTAATCATATCTCCTAAACGATAGATTCAAGATATCTTGGATCACTCCACAATGCTTGAGCTAGCATTCTTGAGCATTGTCGTCTCTTGCACTAGCTCTACTTTTTTTGAGAAAGTCCAGGATCACCCCACTATCAAAAGTAGACCTATTTTCATCGATGTGTGCCATCTAAAAGTGTCGTCCATGAGACCATAGTGCATCATATTTGTAATACTCCCAGTCACACCCCTTTGTGAGTTCTCCTCTTCTTCAAAGATATCCTCACCTACTCCCTTTGCTTATGAAATGGTTGTATCTAACCATCTGCTGGTTTGAAAGGCTCGAAGAGGTCGAAGACTTTTTGGAAGAGGCAAAGAGTGAGTGGAGCGATTCTTTCAAAATTGGGCTCTTTCCTTTGGGTTTTCCTCTTTAGCAAGCTCATACTTCTCCCACCACTTTTGCATGGGCTCCAAGTTAACGATCCAAAACTTCATTGCCTTCTCTCTGAAATTTATCTCTATTTTTCTTTGGCTCCCTTTACCTTGGGGCTCATCGCCTACAAGGCAAACATCTTCATTATTGCTCCATAAGCGAGGCATTTCTAGGCTTGACATGCATAGAAACTCTGTTATGAATACCAAAGACTCTTGTACGGGCGGGCATCTATGGAGCTCTTGGTAGCGACATTGTGCTATTTGGATTGGTAATTGCCCACAAATCTTGCATACAACCTTGCTCTTCCGAGTCCTCCCTTTGCACTTTGCTTTCCTTCTTTCGGATCAATGTCTTCCAGAGCATGTCTCTCACATTCTTGAAAATATGCATTGGGTCCACCAAATGATTGATCAATAACTCACTCCAATAATGGAGATCGTGAAAGATCGACAGTTGTTTCATGCTAGTGAGTGATGTTTCTGCATCCCCCAACTGCTTCCAATCACTTGCTTTCATTTGTCATTGGGCTTGTTGACCAATTTTTCCTTCACATAAGACATTTCCATTAGACATTTATCTATGATTTCATTTGTAGAAAGTTTTCCAAAGTGCTTTGAAGTAGTGTGCTTCAAGTCGTGGTCCGCATAGGGGACAAGCATTGTGACTTGAAATTGATAAACTTGAACATTAATCATAACTGGGCCAATCATGCATCATCCACATAAGTATGCCTTGCACTCGCACCTCCCATCTTGTTAAAGGTTGAAACATGTGCACAGTAGTCCCATCCCATAAAGTGGGAAGGCCTTTCACAAGCAGTGCAAGGTATAAATTCATGTTTTCTACCTTATACTTACGTGGAAAATGAGAGCTTACAATAAATAGGTCTTTTTTGTAGCCAAACATGGTGGGATGTTATATTTGACCAAACATATAGGCCATGTGCTCCATGAGGAGCTACGTAAACCAAATGGATTTATGCCATCCATAGCTAGACATATATTCCGAGCCTCTCTAGCAAACTCTGGCCACTCACTATCTATGTGTTTCCAAGCATCAGAATAAGCACACACTCATATTACACAATTTGTAGATCTTCTCTTTGCATGCCATGACATTAACTGAGCTATGGATTTGCATCCGAATATGATCTTAATCCTTGGGATGATAGGAAAGTGGCGAAGAACCTTTGTGTGGACTACTTCACCTGCAAGGTCTTCTCTAAACCTTTTTGCTCCACACTTTGGACATATGTGGAGGTGCTCATACTCGTTGCAAAAGATAATGCAATCATTTCGACAAGCATGGATCTTTGTGTAGTCCATACCCACGAACTATAAAAGCTTCTTTGCATCTCCACGTGTTGGAAACATGCCATTACCATCTCGCAAAAATTGATCCTTGAAAAGCCTGCAAGGGATAAGCAATTACAATGATATTAGTAAATAAACTTATTTTGATACAACAATGGAAATTTATTTCAAATCCACTTTACCTGAACAATTTAGCGACACTACTATCTGACCATCCATAAATGGATCGAAGATTGATTATATCGAGTGACACATGTAGAACAAATATCTTTGCCCTATTGTAGAGTAGTAAATGGGCTAGTCCTTGCATGTTTTGATGTTCTTTGTCGGCTTTTGATCGTGGATTCTATCGTATCCATGGAACTCATGACATCATCTCCATCAACATGGTCTTCATCCATGTCATAAAATGCCTCGAGCATTTCTTCCATGTGTTAATTCTCTGTTATGATGCTACCATTACCTTGTCATTCTACCTCCCATTTTGTTATCTTCTACCCACGAGAGGTAGACAATGCAATGTCGTGTTGGTTGACCTACTCACCAGCGGAACCATGCTACTGGAAGCATAGGTTTTGTAGCAGATCTACATCAAAGGATCGACAGTCTCGAACATTTTTTATACAAATCCTTCGTTTACAAAATATATGATGCTTGCACTGAGTGCAAGAACATGCCATTATCTCCTAAGGATCCAAAGATGCCATGTGATACCGTGTGGATGGAGGTGTTAGGACATTTAATATGTGATACATTTATTTATATATACTAATTCTAATCCTAAAATCCTAATTTTTTTATTTGATTATGAATACTAGTTTTCTTCCTAAAAGCCTAATTTATTATATACTAAATTATATATACTAATAATATATTAAACTATATATCCTCAAACCCTAATTTTTTTAACTAATTTTTTCTATTTAATTATATATAATAGTATTTATCGCCTTTTGAAATTGTAGAAACATTTCTTCTATGACTCACTCTTGGTAGAGCTTAACTTTACATCCACTAATGTAATTAAAGATGCCCTCTCCTTCCAAAAAAGCAAGTTGTACGTCATCACTAGGTGATATTCTATATATTACCAATGTTCCATAAACCTCTCTTTTGTAACTTTTTTGCATGTTGCTTAAGTTTGTATACAAGGACTAAGTCTCCTTCTTGTAATTTCTTATCTTTGATGTGAGCAACAAAGTATGATTTTTGTCTCTTCTTTGTTGCATAAATCTTGACTACAGCTCTCAAGTGTGTTTCTTGGAGGCTTCAAGACTATCTACTAGCTCAAAGAGTTCATGTACTATCCAATCATATCCTTGTGCCACTTGTAGAGTTGGTACGAGGATATCTATTGGCAAATTGGCTTGTTGATCATATACTAGGTTGTACGAACTTGCATCCAAGAATGTTTTATAGGCCACTCGATAAGTCTGAATTGCATGGTGGGATTGCTTATCCCTGTCCAATCTTCCATTGTTCACCCACTTGGCTAGTACTTTGCAAAGGACTTTATTTGAGTTATCGGCTTGTTCATTTGCTTGTGAGTGATAGAGAGTTGATTTCTTATGTGTAATAAGAAACATACTTAGCAAATTCTTGATCATTTCATTAATGAAGTGAGTCTCCCTATCACTCATAATCTCCACAAGTATTCCAAAGCAAGTGAACATGTGATTGAATAAGAATTTAGATGTGGTTTGAGAATCATTATTGGTAGTGGTTTTTTCTTCCACCCACTTAGTGAGATAGTCAATTGCCACTATGATATACTCCACATAAGATCCTTTTGTGAGGGGATGGATAGGTCTTATGAAGTCTATGCCTCAGGTCTCAATGTAATTTCATCCCATCCAAAAGGAAAGTTTGTTCTTTGGCATACATCACATCTTTTCATGAAGCTTTTAGCATATATTCTCATGGTTTGCCACCATAATCCTGCAAAAATAAGCATTTGTACAATTCTTGCAAGAGAGAAGTGTCCACCTACCAAAAGTGAGTGAGAAGCTTCTAGTAGAGAGAAACATTCTTATTAGTGGACAAAAATGCAAAGAAAATTATCCTTACCTCATTGATACAATTCATTTACAATCAATGTGCATTCCCTTGTTGTCTCCTCAAAGATATTTGGCATGTTTGTGATATATTCGTAGATAACTTGCATGTCTTTAGGAAGTCCACCATGGGAAGATTCCACTATAGATTGCCAACTATTATATAGAGTGTAGTATTCTTGATTTCTTGCCCGAGTTTACACTCATTCAATGCTCATATATAATTGGCTACATCCTTCTCCATTGCATGCCAATGTTTGCCATCTTGCTTCAAGTTTTACAATGTGAGAGAACCTTGAAATGATCACCCAATATGCTCTTGTGAGCTCTTTCTATCACTAACTGTTGTTTTGCTCCTTCCACATGACAATATAACATGCCTTGGTTATCCCTATGATAGAGACATTCTGCATTGATATTTATTTGATGCACTTCTTGCACTCTCTTTGGATAAGTTTTCACTTAAGGATGGCTAAGATGAAAAGTGAGTGTGGGCACAAGAGTTTCAACCCACTTTGTTACTACCACCACATTGAATATATATTCATTTGGAACATCATTTTTTACACATACTTTTAGCTTCTCTATTGGTAAGCCTCGATAGATGTTCAACTCTAATGTGGGTCTTTCATTTTTTGACCACTATAGGAACTATCTAACAATCATTCTTGTGGCACATGGCTTATTCACCAAGTACAAGAGAGCTTGATCGTCTACAAAGATTAAAATTTTTAAACATTAGAAACTGCCTAAACTTGTTCACACATAGACCATACCTAGGCCTTCTCACTCTATCGTGGTGTAATTCCTCTCAACACTATTCAAGTGTCAAATGGCATATGCAATAGGGAAATCCATCTTGCCATCATCTTTCGACTGGGCTAAAATACACTCTATGGCAAAGTTTGAAGCATCCATGTGGATGTAGAATGGATTATTCTAGTTTGGAACTTTGATTACAGGCACTAGCATCAAATGCCTTATTAGTTCCTAAAAGGACTTCTAATAGTCTTCTGTCCACTCAAAGTGATCAATAAAAGTGTAACAAGGTCTTACAATTATCACGTACAAATGAATGAATTCCCATGATAGCCACAATGACCCATTAGGGCTTGCACTTCCTTTGCATTTCTCAATATTGGGAGATATGCAATCACTTTGACTTTCTCTTCACCAGTTGAGATTCCATGCTTAGAGATGATGTGCCTAAGGATTTTGTCTTGGCAAACCATGAACACAAAATTTTCCATATTTAAATATACTTTATAGATATGGCATTTGTCAAAGATCCATCTAAGATCACGTATGTGTTGCTTATGCACCTCATAGTGTGCACATAGGTCATCAACATAAAGGGAATTCTTTGAGGA
>CM035414.1:193643082-193645582 GCA_020310875.1 Ceratopteris richardii | reverse complement strand
CTCCTGCACCCCCAATGTCATATATTGTACCATCAATCAAGTGCACATGTCCACGAATCTCACCTAAGAATCGACAAAACCACTCACGATGTGGAGTAACATGAAAACTGGCTAATGCATCAAGCAACCAAGCCATATGTGTGCTATCCAATGAACAAGAGGAATCATGAGATGAACCATAGGAGAAAGTGATATCACCATCACTAGCATAATCAACTGCCATAAACTCTCCTGAAACCACTACTTGACCTGCATCATGTATATATCTCTGACATCATCATCGCATTCGCCTGAAGCAACATCATCGAGTATGGCCCTCATGAACACAATGCAAACATCGAAGCTATCGATGTGATCTATGTCTCACATGAGTCAATGGACTCGCATACATATCATGTAGTCTCTACCATAATGCACTACTTGTCTTCTCATACATAACAGACTCATCCATACGTGGTCAGGCATGTCACGAGGCCTCTGTGCATCTCTATGCACATACATGTGTAACCCTGCATGAACCAATGTATGCCACATCCGAGCTTTCCATATTGGAAAGTCAATGCCATCAAACCAAGAAGACACCATGCTGGCAATCCAAGAGACTAACAATGTAATAAGAGACTAGAAATAGTACTCTATCCTCAATAGGATCACACCTATATATCCATATGCATAACTCACATCATAAATGTCTCGATGGAGAAGAAAACCATGTGAACCACCTGTCACATAACCATGCATCTAGCATGCACATAAAACCATGAACATAAGCCTGCTCACAAAGTCTCCAAAGTGACTAAGTAGATATGAAAGAATCCTAGAAAAAATTCGATAGTGTATCCCCTATAAACTGAGCAATCAAACAAGATAACCAATATCAAAAGAACAATGAGTAATCTGTCATCACCTGTCACTGATCCAATCAAGGATAATAGCAAATACATATGCCCACAAACTGATGGCAATATATGCCAATACAATGATGATACACCTCCCACTCAAGAATAAATCTTGCAAGATGGTCCAACCTGTCACGAACATTGTGTGCCCAAGTCCAAGTGAATGGAGATAATCAATGATCCAAAGCTATCACATAGCTTCAAGATCCACTAGAGCTCTCTTCTAGCATAAAAGCTGTCAAAATTTCGGTAACATCTCCTCTATAAAATGGACTCTGAACAAAATAAACCATGTGGGAATCAACATCCATATATGCCAAGAATCACACTGGCAAATACATATCAATCAATGACCAAATGCTAATAACAATGACAAACGAATGTGTAACTGAGGCTTCAGTCTGGATCATGTACCTGCAAAGAAAACAAAGATACAAGTACCAACCAAGATCCACAATCAACTCTCACAAAAGTATGTGCAACCAATAAGTAAATCCATAACCAAGTGGCATAAGAAAGATATAGACCACAATGCCACTATATATCCATGATCGAACTCATGATGACATAAACCTCAAAAAAGAGTATACCACAATGTCATGTTACATGCCAAACACATGACAAGATCATGGTCTATTCTCATATGGAGGAGCTATCACAGTGATCATACATATAAAATGCCTTGAAGCTCTAAAACTAAGAGCTTGCACACCAAAAAATCTCTCTCGAAGAAGTTCCAAACCAAAATTAAACTCCAAAAGCAACTAGGGTTGTTTTGGTGAAAATATGCTGCTCTATGTTTTGCTGTTTCAAAGGTGATAACCTCTGAATCTAAACTTTTTTTCTAAACAAACTTCAAGATCTTTTTCTTGGCTATGTAACGAGATAAATAACACCTCAATCGGAGGTGTGTAGCTCAAGATATTCACAAAACAAACATCAGTTGTCAATTTCACCTTCACCTGCAACACTACTTCTCTGTAATTTTCCGTTTCAGCGACCTTCCAATCAGAATCTGGATCAATGTTCTTCTGCAAAGTTGTACAAGCTATTCCAAGCTACGCATATCAAGTTGAATCATCTCATTCAAATTTGTGAAACTCAACTTATAGCTAAAATATTGTCCTGCTATCCAAGTGATTGTAGATTCCTCTTCTACATCAGTCTATATTTCTCGAAATTTTTGATAGTTTAAAACTCCGAACCAGGTTCTCCGCCCTTCTATGAATTTGTAGCTCTCTCTGTTAGCCATGAACGCAACTTTAAAACCCATCAATCTGAGCTTTTTAGCTCGAGTTATCGTCAAAATACTGAACTTTGGTTGAGAGATGCTGACCTCCACTTTCACCTCTTATCAGTTAAGCTTCAGTTGAAGCTTCTTGCACAGAAGCCTTCAACATGCTGTGATACCAATAAAGGGCTTTGTTGTGCAGAAAAACAGGAGCAAAGAGAAGATTGAGGGAGAGAGAGGAGATGAGAGACGTGCACAAATGCATAGGAGCCTCAAAACCCACATAATGATCTCACTTGAGGAAATGCTCTATATATGATATATATATATGAATATGGGTTAAGGTCACATGACCCTTACATCCCCAACA
>CM035414.1:193630582-193638082 GCA_020310875.1 Ceratopteris richardii | reverse complement strand
CTCAGTGATGAGTAGCACCTCCTTTAATGTCAATCCGGGAAGACATGAGGATGGTTTGAAGACTTCGAGCAAGTGAAGGCACAAATGTGTGAGTGAGAAGCACACTAACATGCACACACATACACACACACACGCGCACACACGGCAAGAACAAAGAGAGTAAGACAATGGAATCACTTCTATTGCAACCAAGTTCTCATACAAGCTCAAAACTACAAGAAGCTAGCCCCAAAAATGAGCTCTCTAGCTCTATTTATAGTTTTTGACTAGCTTTGGCCCTGTCCAGACCTAGTGTCCGGCCTAGTTAAAAATTAGGTTCCAGGGCTTATTTGAGGGCTCAAACGAGGTCTAAAAAATACGAAAATTGGTAGACAACTACTTCTAAGGCTCCTCAAGCTCGAGGACTCCTCGGCTTGTACAAAATGGAGCTTTAAAAAGGTGAAAATGGTATTTACAGGGGTTTTTAGTGATGAGAATCACTTTTAAATGGTGTAAGGGTTTTGAAAAAAAAATAAAGGGTTGCCTTAGTGCTAGATCTGCTTGTATGCTCGTACTTGCCTCTTCTCGTATACTGCCAACACTCTCCCCCCCTTAGCGTCTGTCGCCTCTGACAGACCTTTGATCTGCGGTTTGGTCAATATAGTCCTGGAGAATGTCAGCTGCAACATCATGTTCTTTGATTCGCAGCCCTCGGATCAGGTCTCTCTGAAGGGTATCCCAATTGACTGCACCCGGTATTTCCGGTTGTGGCGTTGTGTAGAGTTCTGAGTGCATCGTTTGTTCGCATGCAAAGAGGTGTAACAAATGGGTGGGCCTTGGCGCGAACACCTCTGAGTGTGCTTCCCAGAACCCTGTGGTGAACATATCATCGAAAGTTTGCTTATAGCAGGCAGGGAGATATCTGATGCATGCGTGCCATGCATAAGCAACGCGTATGCTCGGGGTGGTGCTCATATCATATAGCAGGTCATAATTACCATTAACAAACCCGGGAATCGGAGGCTGGTTATGGCATACATTGCGGAAAGTTTTGAGCACAACCTGCATCATATCGAATATCTTGAGCATCATCTGGGCAGCTACATCTGGCATGGGGTGGAGGCGTGGCATCCAATGTCTGATGGTTGCTATCATGTATGATACTGTGGGGGTGTCGGTTGGGGGTGCAATGGCGGGGTAATTGAGCCATTCTCTACAGTTTACATTGTTCTGAACCTTGATGGCGAAGGCTTTCCATGATCTTCTTCTTTGTACTGGCCCATAACAAGGGTTATACTTCAAATGCATGGGAGCGTGATCCCATGTTCTAAGCATTTCCGGGTATGTTTCAAGTAATCTTTGCCTCCAAGTAGGTTGGAATATCGCCCCTTTTCTGGCTGCCTCTGGTATATCTTCTGGTTCGAACTGGGTGGCGAAAGTAGGGCACTTGTTGGTGACTCTTTTGATCTCTGCGTTGTAGTCGGCCAACAATACAAAATATGGTTTATATTGTAATTCTGAGCTCGTGATGAGTCGTCTAGGAGCAAGGTGCCTAAAATACTCAGATTGAAGTATGGTTTCCTCAATGGCCTTCATTGCTAGCATCTGAGTGGAGACACGTTCCTGATGAGTTTTCCCCATTTCTTCTACTTGTTTCATACAGGCTGATGGGGGTTCCTCATAGGTATCTTGCCCTTCCTCCGTGATTCGTCCTCCTGGAAGTGGTTGAGGCTCATAGTTCTCTTCAAATGCTTCCTCCACTGGAATAATAACTGCTTCTTCTTCTATGGGTTGCTCAAGTGGGGAAGGAGGTCGTTCATATTGTAACAACTTGATTTTCAACTCTGCAATCTGTTGCCTAGCTCAAGTACCTCACTGTTCGTTGAAGGTTCAGGTTCTGGCGAAGTAGCGGCATCGACCGTCTCTTTAGGTGTGGGTGGGTGTGTTGTCGGTACTTTGGATCCTTGTAATTCCTTCATCTGATCTGCCAATTGATCATGGGCCTCCAGGAGGGTCGCATAACCTTCTAAAACCTGTTGAATATGCTCTGAGGGGACAGCCTGGAATTTTGCAGGGTCTATAGGTGCTCCCGGGGTGTTTTCCATGGCCGCTTCTAGGTTCTCTTGGTTTTGTTGTTGTAGCCTTGTGTTCTCTTCTTGAGCCGCTGCTAGATGGCGACGTAGTAGAGCCATGTTGCGTTGAAGTCTCGCATTGCGGCCCATTTGTTCTCTGAGTTGTTCGTCCATAGCTTTGCCTGTCTCTGCATACTTAGCTTCAAGTTGTGTCTTCGATTGTTGGAGGTCAGTCACCTGGTGTTGTAGTGCTGTATTACCTAGTTCCAAGGCATCGACTCATGCCTGGAGTTGAGCCGAGAGATTGTACAACTCTGTGTTATTTTTTTCTAATAGCTTATACTCTTGCTTAAGCTGAGTGGCCGCTTCAACCATGGTGTCTAGTGCATTACTAAATGATGTGGATGCATGGGTAGAGGTGGAACATGCAAAGGGTCGGGAAATGGGGAAGGGAAAAGTGGATGATGTGCCTATGAGTGCAGTGAGATGTGATGATGGTGGAACAGACGTGGCGGTGGGTGCTCTTGTGGATGGTGAAATATCCATGGGATCGAATGTGATAGTGTGTGGAGAGTGAATTGTGAATACGGGAACGGTAGGTGGTGTGTTAGTGGTGGCAGTGAATGTGGGGGAGTGGGGTTGGGGAAGGGACTTTTTATTATAATTCTCCACCTGTTGGAGTATATTTACAAGGTTTGTCCAGAATGACGGTTGTGTGACTTGGGTTGAGCCTGAGGGGGTTAACAGGGGTACAGTGGGTAGGGGTTGGGAGGAAGGAACTGTGTGGGTGAATGGAAAAGGTTGGGATAAGGTTTGGCTAGTGGCAAGTGGTTGTCCCAGGGTGGGGAGATAAGAGGGGTGACCTATTATGGTTTGATCGGTGGCAGGATGACCTGTGTGGGGTTCAAAAATTTGGGCAGAAGTGATGGCTGTGGGTAAAGGGAAGGCTGTAGAAAAGGAGGTGTGTACATTGGTTTCACCATGGGTGGATATCGGTTGTTCAGAAAGACTCGTGGAAAAGGGTTCTAAAGGCTGGCTGGGAGGTGATGGCGGAGGTGGTGAATGTGTATTTACATCTGGTTCGTCACTGGGACTAGGGCTAACCATCTGAACATCTTCTGTCATTGAAGTAGGCAATACGGTAGATACCTCCATTTGAATCATCTTTCCCCGCCGTGGCCTTGTATCTATCCTTCTTTGATCATAAGTAGGGTTCGCCTGATAGAACAATGTTCTCATGGCTTCCCCGATGCCACAGGTGTCCGCCAAAAGGTTCAACGATTCTACAAAATGTGGGTCGATGTTCTCCGATTGCAACATGTGGTTTACTAGGGCTCAATTCGCTTCTTCTGACATCTTGTGTCTCCTCTGCACCTGCTTGATTGTCCGGTATAGTCTTTTGAGTTGTGCGGTATAGGCAGGGGCTTCCTCTTCACTGTCGTCTGGTTCATTTCTTTGTGCACCTTCCTGAACTTGTGTGTTTGGGTCATGAGGATGTTTTGCCACCTCTTCCCCATGTACTCTGCTTGTCTCGCCCCGTGGCTGTTCTCTTTGGACTGATGCTCCCGGATCAACATTGTCAGGGGAACCTTCACTGTCTGATAGGTGGACCGTCTGCAGGAATCTTTCAAACTCAGAGTCTGGATCCTCTGTGAAGGCGGCCATAGATGCAAACTCTGCATCGGTAGGTAGTGGAGGGGCTTCAAGGAGGTATTGGAAGAGTTTCAAATCTTAGGGAAAGCAAGATATGACTGAGTTCAACACTCAAATAGAGAAACTTTACAAAGGCAACTATCAGCCTTGGAAGTTTCGGATGTCAAACTATCTCATGGGCAAGGGTCTTTGGGGTTTGATCAGTGGGACTGATCCAAGACCTAGGTTGGGGGATAATCCAACCAATGACCAGCTGAGAGCATTTAGGGAATGGAATGAGCATGACAAAAGAGTTATTTTCATTCTTTCACAACACATTAGCAACAGTATGATAGGACACATTCAAGACCTAGACTCAAGCATGAGAGTTTGGGAAACTTTGGAGAGGCTCTACTCTACGAGTACTAAAGCAAGGAAGATTCAACTTAAAAATGAGTAAACAATCTAAAGAAGACCTCAGGGAGTAGCATCAACGACTTCATTCTCAAATTCAAGGAACTTTCAGATGTATTGGGATCTATTGGCAACCACATAGATGATGATGATCTAGTGGCGTATACCCTCAATGGTTTGAGGGATGATGAAAAGTGGAAACCATTCACCACTTCAGTTTATGTAAGGGACACACTTCCAGATTTTGAGCAACTAGTTTCTCTTATGGTAACCGAAGAAATGAATATAAATGGAGGTTCATCAAAGGGCAAGGATGCCCAAGTGTTTTATGCAGGAAACTAAAGGGGCAAAGCACAAAGAGGCAACCAAAGTAGGGGAAGAGGAAGATTTGGAGGAAGACAAAGCAATCAAGGACATGACCAAGAAGGCTCTTCATATAAAGGAAGAGGAAGGACAAGAGGAAGAGGAGGAAGACATCAACAATTAAGAAGCCAAGATGGTCAAGGATGCTACATATGTGGACGACATGGACATTATGCAAGGGATTGCTATCAAGGGAGCAACCAAAGGAGTTACAACAAAGCCTCAACATACAAAGGGCAAGGTAATTATGCATCCACTAGCTCTGAGAATGAAAATCTCCTTATGATGCATATGTATGGAAGCTCAAACAATGTAGATACTACATGGTATATCGATAGCAGTTGCAGCAACCATATGAGTTGCGACCAAACTTTGTTCACTAATCTACATGCTCCAAGTGGTAAAGGGCATGTGGAAATAGGGGAGGATACAGCCCATAAGATCACACACATAGGTGGTGTGGTTTTGGATGACAAAGAGCAAGGAAGGTGTCTCAAAGATGTGCTTCATGTACCTACAATCACCAAGAACTTGGTATCTGTGGGACAAATGGTGGACAGAGGCTACCAAGTGAGATTCAACAAAGGAGGATGCTTTGTGGAGAACCCAAAACAAGGTTACAAGCTGGTTGCAAGAGGAAAGAATCAAGGAAGATTGTTTACATTAGAGGTAAAACCAAATCCTTCACATCATGTATACTTTACTTTTGGTAATAAGCAGATTGCGAAGTTGGACTTGTGGCACAAAAGAATTGGCCACATCAACATTCAAAGGATGAAGGAGATGCAGCAAAAGAGGCTAGTAGAAGGTCTACCAAGTTTTCAAGGTCAAGGAATGAAGAACTTATGTGAAGCTTGTCAAATGGGTAAGCAATCAAGACTTCCCTTCAAGAAGAGTGGATACATCAGTCAACATCCACTTGAATTGGTTCACACAGATGTATGGGGACCAACCAAGGAACCATCCCTAGGAGGGAATAGGTATTTTGTGACTTTTATAGATGATTGTACTCGCATGGTTTGGATCTATTTCATAAAGCAAAAATCAGATGTGTTTCAATGCTTTAAAATGTTCAAAGCTATGGTTGAGAAGGAGACAGGTAACTACATAAAGAAGCTAAGGTCCAATGGAGGGGGAGAGTACTTCTCAAATGAATTTTCAGATTTTCTTTGGGAGAAAGGTATCAAAAGGCAAGTAACATGCAGGTATACACCTCAACAAAATGGGGTTGCAGAAAGGAAGAACAGGTACATTGCAGAGCTAGCTAGGACAATGTTGAATGAAATGAATATGCCCAACCATTTTTGGAGTGATGCAACCAATACAGCCATATACCTCATGAATAGGGCTCCAACATCAGGAATACACACCTCAACACCTTATCAAGCCTGGTATGGTAAGAAGCCAAACCTCTCCCACCTCAAAATATTTGGTTGTACATGCTATGTTCATGTTCCTAGTGAGCTAAGGCATAAGTTGCAAGCAAAGTCAGAAAAGTGTGTCTTCATTGGCTATGCAAATGATCAAAAGGGTTTTAGGTGCTTCAATCCAAATACAAAGGAGCTCAAAGTATCAAGAGATGTAGCTTTTGATGAGCTACTTCCATGGTACAAGAAGGTAGAGTATTTGCAGGAACATGAAGATGATGGATCTAGGCATGAAGAAGCTCAAAGACAAACAAGTATTGAACTAAGTGGTCATGAAAGCTCAAGTTCAGAGGATGAAGATCAGATTTCATCACCTTGGAAAGGGGGAGCAAGAGGAAATTCAGCATCAAGTCATTCAACAAAAGGGAGAGCAAAGCTTGTGGAGCTAGACGATGATGGAGTTGAAGTGAGCGGTGAAGACCATGGAGAATCTTCACATGTACCAAAGCATAAACCAAGAAATAGAAGGTTCATACCTCCAAAAGGTGAAGAGAGGAAGTCCTTAAGGCCAAGGTATCAAGCAGATAGGCTCACATATGATTCATTTATGGCAAGTCATTATGCTTATATGAATAAAGTTGTAGAAGATCGTGAACCTACATGTTTTGAAGAAGCAAATAGGTATAAAGAATGGAAGGAAGCTATGAAGGAAGAGATTGAAGCTCTTCAAGAAAACAAGACTTGGAGTCTTGTGCCCAAGAAGGATGGCTTGAAAGTGATAGGAAGCAAGTGGGTCTACAAGGTAAAGAGGAAAGCAGATGGGACTATCTCTAGGTACAAAGCAAGGCTTGTTGCAAAAGGCTTTGCACAAACATATGGAGTGGATTTTGAAGAAACTTTCAGCCCTGTGGCTAAAATGAGCACCATCAGAACCTTAATAGCTATGGAAGCCACCAAAGGATGGAAATTATACCAATTGGACATCAAGAATGCATTCCTCAATGGAGACTTGGAAGAAGAAGTGTATATGGAGCAACCACAAGGTTTTGTAAGTAGTAAATTTCCTACACATGTTTGCAGGTTGAAAAAGGCTCTTTATGGCCTAAAACAAGCACCAAGGGCCTGGAATCACAGATTGGTGGAATATCTTATCAAGTGTGGATACAAACAAAGTGATGCAGATCACTCTCTCTTCATGAAGCATAGAGGTGAACTAGCTGCCTACATTTGTGTTTATGTCGATGATCTTATTATCACATGTAATGACATAAAGGGAATTGAAGACATCAAATCCAAGCTAGGTAAAGAATTTAAGATCTCAGATCTTGGGGAATTGAGGTACTTTCTTGGCATTGAAGTTGTTTACAAACAAGATGAAATCATGTTGATGCAAAGGAAGTACATTGTAGATGTACTTGAAAAGTTTGGAATGATAAATTGCAAGCCAATCTCCAACCCAATGGAGGTTAATTTGAAGCTGAGCTCTAGTGATGGTAATCCTCTTGAAGATGACACTTTGTATAGGTCTATTGTTGGATCACTTAACTATGCAACCATCACAAGACCCGATATAGCTTATGGAGTAGGCGTCTTGTCACAATTTATGCATAGTCCAAGGACTACTCACTTGTTCGCAGCAAGAAGAATGCTTAGGTACTTAAAGGGTACTATAA
>CM035414.1:193595582-193625582 GCA_020310875.1 Ceratopteris richardii | reverse complement strand
CGTATACGTATAGGTATACGTATACGTATACGTGGACGTATACGTCCACGTAGACGTGGACGTATACGTCCACGTCGACGTGGACGTCCACGTCCACGTCGACGTGGACGTCCACGTCCACGTCGACGTAGACGTCCACGTCCACGTGTACGTAGGCGTAGACGTCCACGTGTACGTAGACGTAGACGTCCACGTGTACGAAGACGTAGACGTCCACGTGTACGAAGACGTAGACGTCCACGTGTACGAAGACGTAGACGTCCACGTGTACGAAGACGTAGACGTCCACGTGTACGAAGACGTAGACGTCCACGTGTACGAAGACGTAGACGTCCACGTGTACGAAGACGTAGACGTCCACGTGTACGAAGACGTAGACGTCCACGTGTACGAAGACGTAGACGTCCACGTGTACGAAGACGTAGACGTCCACGTGTACGAAGACGTAGACGTCCACGTGTACGAAGACGTAGACGTCCACGTGTACGAAGACGTAGACGTCCACGTGTACGAAGACGTAGACGTCCACGTGTACGAAGACGTAGACGTCCACGTGTACGAAGACGTAGACGTCCACGTGTACGAAGACGTAGACGTCCACGTGTACGAAGACGTAGACGTCCACGTGTACGAAGACGTAGACGTCCACGTGTACGAAGACGTAGACGTCCACGTGTACGAAGACGTAGACGTACACGTGTACGAAGACGTAGACGTCCACGTGTACGTCGACGTAGACGTCCACGTCCACGTCGACGTAGACGTAGACGTCCACGTCGACGTAGACGTAGACGTCCACGTCGACGTAGACGTAGACGTCCACGTCGACGTAGACGTAGACGTCCACGTCGACGTAGACGTAGACGTCCACGTCGACGTAGACGTAGACGTACACGTAGACGTAGACGTAGACGTACACGTAGACGTATACGTAGACGTAGAGGTATACGTAGACGTAGAGGTATACATAGACGTAGACGTATACATATACGTAGACGTAGACGTATACGTAGACGTAGACGTATACGTAGACGTAGACGTATACGTAGACGTAGACGTATACGTAGATGTCGTATACGTAGACGTGGACGTGGACGTGGATGTGGACGTGGACGTGGACGTGGACGTGGACGTGGACGTGGACGTGGACGTGGACGTGGACGTAGACGTGGACGTGGACGTGGACGTAGACGTGGACGTGGACGTGGACGTGGACGTGGACGTAGACGTGGACGTGGACGTGGACGTAGACGTGGACGTGGACGTGGACGTAGACATGGACGTGGACGTGGACGTAGACGTGGACGTGGATGTGGACGTGTGTTAAAAGTCAAGCTTCAAGCTAAAAATTCGTGGGGAATCTTTTATGGACATGTGGAGCAATCAAAGGAAGCCAAAAGCCACGAGATTCCATCAAGAAAAGTCACTCAACCACTCCCCAAGTCATCTCAACTAATTCCTCCAAGTTAGGAGGCTGATTTGGAAAGGTAGTTCCTAGATTTTAGGGGCACACCTCTCACTATAAAAGGAGCATGTATCCCGACTTCTTTTGGGCCATCTTCTTGGAGTTTTAGCTCATGTAAAGTGAGCACTAAGTTCTGGAGTTGTGATAAGCAAGCCCCTTGCTTAAGCAACCCCCTTGCTTGCTTGTTTGTTTTCTTTTAGTAGGCATATCTATGTGTGTGCGCAGGCAGTGTTGCAACTCTCTACCCCTGAGTTGTTAGCATTGGTTCTCCCTCATATGGTATCCATTTGATGTAATTCTTGTCTCATTGGATAGCTATAAGAGTCTATTTTATGCTTACCAATTCTCTGGAGCATTCTCTGAGTAAGCTGGGAGCAACATTCATTTTAGTGAAGTTGTGTGATTGATATCTCTCTCTTTGTGTAGGCTCTGTTGGAAATATTTTGCTCTCTGTTGTAAGGGCTGGTTCTCCTTCTCTATGTATCCATTTGCTATGATTTTGGTGTCATTGGGTAGCTATTAGAGTGCTCTAAAGTTGACTCAAGTTTGAGATTCATTCTCTGTATAATCTCTGAGAAAAGTTTGCTGGAGTGAAGTGAGGTCTATGCTTGACTAGCAGTTGTGAGCATTCAACTAGCTCATGTTGTAGACATTGTTTCTCTTTGTGTAAGCATCCATTTCAAGTGAAATTTGTTTTGTTGGAAAGCCCTTGGTGTCTACTACAGGTCTACAAAAGCTCACTGGAGTTCTCTGCATAAGCTCTGAGTAAGAGCATTTTTGGTGTGCAGAGGTCAAAGAAGGATACCTGTGGAGGTCATTCGCGCTTCATCGTTGCTTAGGGGTTGAGATACTTCCCCCATCAGTGGTATCAGAGCATTTGGGCATCTTGGAGGTATCACATACAAGCAAGAAGACCTCTTGGAGTTGGTGGTTGAAGAGTTGCATCAACAAAAGCTTCTTGGAGGTAGCTCACGTCAAGGGGGAGCTATTCTACTCAAATTTGCAAGAGCACAAGGTGTCCATCTAAGGAAAGCTTTGGATTGAGGTAACCTCAGAGCCTCATTTTCATTTTACACACATTGGAGCATTAGCCAAGGGCTAGGTCAAGTATCAAAGACTAGATATGGGAGACTTCAACACTCAAATTGAAAAGCTAGACAAAGGTAACTATCAACCATGGAGATTTAGGGTCTCCAACTATCTTATGGGCAAGGGCCTTTGGGGGTTGATTAGTGGAAGTGAACCAATACCTAGGTTGGATGAGAATCCAACCAATGACCAGAGAAGGGCCTTTAGGGAATGGAATGAAAGAGACAAGAGGGTTATCTTTATTCTTTCCCAACACATTAACAATAGCATGATCGGCCATATCCAAGACCTGGATTCAAGCATGAAGGTATGGGAGACACTTGAAAGGCTTTATTCAACAAGCACCAAAGCAACGAAGATCCAACTCAAGAATGAGCTCAACAACCTTAGGAAGAGCTCAGGGAGTAGCATAAATGACTACATACTTAAGGTCAAGGAGTTATCAGATGCATTGGGATCCATTGGAAGCCACGTAGACGATGACGATCTTGTGGCTTATACTCTCAATGGTTTGAGAGATGATGAGAAGTGGAAACCCTTTACCACTTCAGTTTATGTAAGGGATAATCTTCCCGATTTTGAGCAATTGGTTGCTCTCATGGTCACCGAAGAAATGAACATAGGTGGAAGTTCAACTAAAAGCAAAGATGCACAAGTTTTCTATGCAGGTAATCAAAGGGGCAAAGGAAGACAAGGACAAGGAAGGGGCAAAGGAAGGTTTGGAGGAAGGCAAGGCCACTCAAGAAATCAAGGACATGACCAAGGCACCTCATCACAAAGAGGGAGAGGAAGATCAAGAGGAAGAGGAGGACGACATCAACAAAACAGGAATCAAGATGGCGAAGGATGTTACATATGTGGCAAGTTTGGCCACTATGCTAGAGATTGCTACCAAGGAGGAAACCAAAGGAACTATAATCAAGGTTCTTCATACAAAGGCCAAGGTAATTATGCTTCTACAAGTTCAGAAAATGACAATCTCTTGATGATGCACATGAATGGGAATTCAAGCAAAGTAGATAACACTTGGTATATTGATAGTGGATGTAGCAACCATATGAGTTGCAATGCTTCTTGGTTTACTAATCTACATGTTCCCAAAGGTAAAGGACATGTAGAAATAGGTGATGATACAGCCCATGAGATCTCCCATGTTGGAGATGTAGCTTTGGATGACAAGGAGGAAGGAAGATGTCTCAAGGATGTCTTGCATGTACCTACCATCACAAAGAACTTGGTGTCCGTTGGGCAAATGGTTGAAAGAGGCTATCAAGTAAGGTTCAACAAAGGTGGATGCTTTGTGGAGAACCCTAAGCAAGGTTACAAGGTCATAGCAAGAGGAAAGAAGCAAGGGAGACTCTTCACTTTGGAGGTAAATTCTCATTCTACTCAACATGTCTACTTCACATATGGAAACAAGAGGATTTCGGAGTTGGACTTGTGGCACAAGAGGATAGGTCACATCAACATACAAAGAATGAAGGAAATGCAATTCAAGAGGCTGGTTGAAGGTCTTCCCAACTTCCAAGGACAAGGTATGAAGCATTTATGTGAATCTTGTCAACTAGGGAAGCAAGCGAGACTTCCATTCAAGAAGAGTGGCTACATAAGCCAACATCCATTGGAGTTGATACATACAGATGTGTGGGGGCCAACGAAAGAGCAATCCATTGGAGGTAACAAGTACTTTGTCACTTTTATAGATGATTGCACAAGGATGGTTTGGGTTTATTTCATCAAAAACAAATCAGATGTGTTTACATGTTTCAAAGCATTCAAGGCAATGGTAGAGAAGGAAACAGGTACATATATCAAGAAGCTAAGGTCCGATGGAGGGGGAGAATATTTCTCAAATGAGTTTTCTGATTTTTTAATGGACCAAGGCATCAAGAGGCAAGTAACATGCAGGTACACACCCCAACAAAATGGAGTAGCAGAGAGAAAGAATAGATACATTGCCGAGATCGCTAGAGCAATGCTTAATGAGATGAATGTACCTAACATGTTTTGGAGTGATGCAGCAAATACCGCCGTGTATCTAATGAATAGGGCTCCTACCTCAGGGATCCATGGCTTGACACCATATCAAGCCTATTATGGGAAGAAACCCGATCTTTCCCACTTGAGGATATTTGGATGTACTTGTTATGTACATGTGCCAAGTGAATTGAGGCACAAGCTACAACCAAAGGCAGAAAAGTGTGTGTTTCTAGGATATTCAAATGATCATAAAGGTTACAGGTTCTTCAACCCAAACACAAAGGACTTGAGGATGTCAAGGGATGTAGCATTTGATGAGCTACTCCCTTGGTATAAGAAGTATGATTGTATGCAGGACTATGAAGAAGAAAAGCATGGACATGATGAAGAACAAATCGACCTAGAGCTAAGCGGCCCAAGGTGTTCCATCAATGAAGATAGTTCAAGCATGAACTCACCATGGAGGGGGAGATCTTCATCAAGCTATGAAGCACAATCAATCAACAAAGGCAAAGCAACATTGGTGGAGTTGGATGAAGAAGGTAATGAAGTTGAAGATGATGAAGGACACATGATGGAGAAAGAAGCCACGTCAAAGAAAGAGATCAAGTTCCCAAGGCAAAGGAGGTTTATTCCTCCAAAAGGTGAAGAAAGGAAGTCTTCTAGAGTTAAGTATCCAACTCAAAGGTTTACTTATGATTCATACATGGCAACACATTATGCATATATGAACAAAGTAGTAGAAGATCATGAGCACGATTGCTATGAAGATGCAAACAGGTACACCGAATGGAAAGAGGCAATGCAAGAAGAGATCGACGCACTTGAGGAAAATCAAACATGGACTCTAGTGCCCAAGAAGGAGAACATGAAGGTAATAGGTAATAAGTGGGTGTATAAAGTAAAGAGGAATTCAGATGGATCTATTTCTAGGTTCAAAGCAAGATTGGTGGCCAAGGGTTTTGCACAAACCTATGGAGTGGACTTTGAAGAGACATTCAGCCCCGTGGCAAAGATGAGCACCATTAGGACACTCATTGCAATGGCTGCTAGCAAAGGATGGAAGCTCTTCCAATTGGATATCAAGAATGCCTTTCTCAATGGAGACTTGGAAGAAGAGGTATACATGGAGCAACCACTAGGTTTTGTTCATAAAGAGTTTCCACATCATGTTTGTAGGTTGAAGACGGCACTTTATGGCCTAAAGCAAGATCCAAGGGCTTGGAACCAAAGATTGGTGGACTATTTGATCAAATGTGGTTACAATCAATGCAAGGCGGATCCATCTCTCTTCATCAAACAAAGAGGAGAACTTGTGGTCTACATGTGTGTGTATGTAGATGATCTTATCATTACAGGTAATGATACAAAGGGCATTGAGGAGATCAAGGCAAAGCTTGGAAAGGAGTTTAGGATCTCTGATCTTGGAGATCTTAGGTATTTTCTTGGCATTGAAGTTGTATACAAAGAAGAAGGTATTATGCTCATACAAAGGAAGTATATTCTAGACCTACTTGAGAGGTTTGGGATGCTACATTGCAAGCCTATTTCAAATCCCATGGAAGTTAATGTAAAGCTAAGCTCCATTGATGGAGAGCCATTAGAGGATGTAACTTTGTATCGATCTATTGTAGGCTCTTTCAATTATGCCACAATAACCAGGCCCGACATAGCATATGGAGTTGGAGTGTTATCACAATTTATGCATAGTCCAAGGACTACACACTTGCAAGCTGCAAGAAGAATGTTGCTATATCTCAAAGCCACTATAAATGAAGGATTGTTCTACTCATTTGATGATGATATGCAGGTCAAAGCTTATTCCGATGCCGATTGGGCCGGTTCGAAGGAAGATAGAAGGAGTACAAGTGGTTACCTAGTCATGCTAGGTAGCAAGATCATCTCATGGATTTCAAAGAAGCAACCCACGGTGGCATTATCTTCCACCGAGGCTGAGTATAGAGCTTTGGCTCAAGTCACATGTGAGCTAATGTAGATTAAGAAGTTATTTATGGAGCTTAATTTGCAGGTTGACACATATCCAATTTTTTGTGACAACATGAGTAGCATTCATCTAGCATCGAACCCTGTCTATCATGCTAGAACCAAGCATATTGAAGTGCACTATCACTTCATAAGGGAAAAGGTGATATCCAAGGAAGTTTCAGTACATCATATTGGTACCAAGGACCAAGTTGCGGACATGTTTACAAAGGCTTTGGATGGGATGAAGATTTCAAAATTCAAGCAATGCATCAACATGAAGGAGCTTGGATGAGGATGAAGAATTGAAGCTTGAGGGGGAGTGTTAAAAGTCAAGCTTCAAGCTAAAAATTCGTGGGGAATCTTTTATGGACATGTGGAGCAATCAAAGGAAGCCAAAAGCCACGAGATTCCATCAAGAAAAGTCACTCAACCACTCCCCAAGTCATCTCAACTAATTCCTCCAAGTTAGGAGGCTGATTTGGAAAGGTAGTTCCTAGATTTTAGGGGCACACCTCTCACTATAAAAGGAGCATGTATCCCGACTTCTTTTGGGCCATCTTCTTGGAGTTTTAGCTCATGTAAAGTGAGCACTAAGTTCTGGAGTTGTGATAAGCAAGCCCCTTGCTTAAGCAACCCCCTTGCTTGCTTGTTTGTTTTCTTTTAGTAGGCATATCTATGTGTGTGCGCAGGCAGTGTTGCAACTCTCTACCCCTGAGTTGTTAGCATTGGTTCTCCCTCATATGGTATCCATTTGATGTAATTCTTGTCTCATTGGATAGCTATAAGAGTCTATTTTATGCTTACCAATTCTCTGGAGCATTCTCTGAGTAAGCTGGGAGCAACATTCATTTTAGTGAAGTTGTGTGATTGATATCTCTCTCTTTGTGTAGGCTCTGTTGGAAATATTTTGCTCTCTGTTGTAAGGGCTGGTTCTCCTTCTCTATGTATCCATTTGCTATGATTTTGGTGTCATTGGGTAGCTATTAGAGTGCTCTAAAGTTGACTCAAGTTTGAGATTCATTCTCTGTATAATCTCTGAGAAAAGTTTGCTGGAGTGAAGTGAGGTCTATGCTTGACTAGCAGTTGTGAGCATTCAACTAGCTCATGTTGTAGACATTGTTTCTCTTTGTGTAAGCATCCATTTCAAGTGAAATTTGTTTTGTTGGAAAGCCCTTGGTGTCTACTACAGGTCTACAAAAGCTCACTGGAGTTCTCTGCATAAGCTCTGAGTAAGAGCATTTTTGGTGTGCAGAGGTCAAAGAAGGATACCTGTGGAGGTCATTCGCGCTTCATCGTTGCTTAGGGGTTGAGATACTTCCCCCATCAGTGGTATCAGAGCATTTGGGCATCTTGGAGGTATCACATACAAGCAAGAAGACCTCTTGGAGTTGGTGGTTGAAGAGTTGCATCAACAAAAGCTTCTTGGAGGTAGCTCACGTCAAGGGGGAGCTATTCTACTCAAATTTGCAAGAGCACAAGGTGTCCATCTAAGGAAAGCATTGGATTGAGGTAACCTCAGAGCCTCATTTTCATTTTACACACATTGGAGCATTAGCCAAGGGCTAGGTCAAGTATCAAAGACTAGATATGGGAGACTTCAACACTCAAATTGAAAAGCTAGACAAAGGTAACTATCAACCATGGAGATTTAGGGTCTCCAACTATCTTATGGGCAAGGGCCTTTGGGGGTTGATTAGTGGAAGTGAACCAAGACCTAGGTTGGATGAGAATCCAACCAATGACCAGAGAAGGGCCTTTAGGGAATGGAATGAAAGAGACAAGAGGGTTATCTTTATTCTTTCCCAACACATTAGCAATAGCATGATCGGCCATATCCAAGACCTGGATTCAAGCATGAAGGTATGGGAGACACTTGAAAGGCTTTATTCAACAAGCACCAAAGCAACGAAGATCCAACTCAAGAATGAGCTCAACAACCTTAGGAAGAGCTCAGGGAGTAGCATAAATGACTACATACTTAAGGTCAAGGAGTTATCAGATGCATTGGGATCCATTGGAAGCCACGTAGACGATGACGATCTTGTGGCTTATACTCTCAATGGTTTGAGAGATGATGAGAAGTGGAAACCCTTTACCACTTCAGTTTATGTAAGGGATAATCTTCCCGATTTTGAGCAATTGGTTGCTCTCATGGTCACCGAAGAAATGAACATAGGTGGAAGTTCAACTAAAAGCAAAGATGCACAAGTTTTCTATGCAGGTAATCAAAGGGGCAAAGGAAGACAAGGACAAGGAAGGGGCAAAGGAAGGTTTGGAGGAAGGCAAGGCCACTCAAGAAATCAAGGACATGACCAAGGCACCTCATCACAAAGAGGGAGAGGAAGATCAAGAGGAAGAGGAGGACGACATCAACAAAACAGGAATCAAGATGGCGAAGGATGTTACATATGTGGCAAGTTTGGCCACTATGCTAGAGATTGCTACCAAGGAGGAAACCAAAGGAACTATAATCAAGGTTCTTCATACAAAGGCCAAGGTAATTATGCTTCTACAAGTTCAGAAAATGACAATCTCTTGATGATGCACATGAATGGGAATTCAAGCAAAGTAGATAACACTTGGTATATTGATAGTGGATGTAGCAACCATATGAAGTGAGGTCTATGCTTGACTAGCAGTTGTGAGCATTCAACTAGCTCATGTTGTAGACATTGTTTCTCTTTGTGTAAGCATCCATTTCAAGTGAAATTTGTTTTGTTGGAAAGCCCTTGGTGTCTACTACACGTCTACAAAAGCTCACTGGAGTTCTCTGCATAAGCTCTGAGTAAGAGCATTTTTGGTGTGCAGAGGTCAAAGAAGGATACCTGTGGAGGTCATTCGCGCTTCATCGTTGCTTAGGGGTTGAGATACTTCCCCCATCAGACGTGGGCGTGGATGTGGACGTGGGCGTGGGCGTGGACGTGGACGTGGGCGTGGGCGTGGACGTGGACGTGGGCGTGGGCGTGGACGTGGACGTGGGCGTGGACGTGGACGTGGGCGTGGGCGTGGACGTGGACGTGGGCGTGGGCGTGGACGTGGACGTGGGCGTGGGCGTGGACGTGGACGTGGGCGTGGACGTGGACGTGGACGTGGGCGTGGACGTGGACGTGGACGTGGGCGTGGACGTGGACGTGGACGTGGGCGTGGACGTGGACGTGGACGTGGACGTGGGCATGGACGTGGACGTGGACGTGGGCGTGGACGTGGACGTGGACGTGGGCGTGGACGTGGACGTGGACGTGGGCGTGGACGTGGACGTGGACGTGGGCGTGGACGTGGACGTGGACGTGGGCGTGGACGTGGACGTGGACGTGGGCGTGGACGTGGACGTGGACGTGGGCGTGGACGTGGACGTGGACGTGGGCGTGGACGTGGACGTGGACGTGGGCGTGGACGTGGACGTGGACGTAGACGTGGACGTGGACGTGGACGTCGACGTGGACGTGGACGTAGACGTGGACGTGGACGTGGACGTGGACGTGGACGTGACGTGGACGTGGACGTGGACGTAGACGTGGACGTGGACGTGGACGTAGACGTGGACGTGGACGTGGACGTAGACGTGGACGTGGACGTGGACGTAGACGTGGACGTGGACGTGGACGTAGACGTGGACGTGGACGTGGACGTAGACGTGGACGTGGACGTGGACGTAGACGTGGACGTGGACGTGGACGTAGACGTGGACGTGGACGTGGACGTAGACGTGGACGTGGACGTGGACGTAGACGTGGACGTGGACGTGGACGTAGACGTGGACGTGGACGTGGACGTAGACGTGGACGTGGACGTGGACGTAGACGTGGACGTGGACGTGGACGTAGACGTGGACGTGGACGTGGACGTAGACGTGGACGTGGACGTGGACGTAGACGTGGACGTGGACGTGGACGTAGACGTGGACGTGGACGTGGACGTAGACGTGGACGTGGACGTGGACGTAGACGTGGACGTGGACGTGGACGTAGACGTGGACGTGGACGTGGACGTAGACGTGGACGTGGACGTGGACGTAGACGTGGACGTGGACGTGGACGTAGACGTGGACGTGGACGTGGACGTAGACGTGGACGTGGACGTGGACGTAGACGTGGACGTGGACGTGGGACGTAGACGTGGACGTGGACGTGGACGTAGACGTGGACGTGGACGTGGGCGTAGACGTGGACGTGGACGTGGACGTAGACGTGGACGTGGACGTGGACGTGACGTAGACGTGGACGTGGACGTGGACGTAGACGTGGACGTGGACGTGGACGTGGACGTGGACGTAGACGTGGACGTGGACGTGGACGTAGACGTGGACGTGGACGTGGACGTAGACGTGGACGTGGACGTGGACGTAGACGTGGACGTGGACGTGGACGTAGACGTGGACGTGGACGTGGACGTAGACGTGGACGTGGACGTGGACGTAGACGTGGACGTGGACGTGGACGTAGACGTGGACGTGGACGTGGACGTAGACGTGGACGTGGACGTGGACGTAGACGTGGACGTGGACGTGGACGTAGACGTGGACGTGGACGTGGACGTAGACGTGGACGTGGACGTGGACGTAGACGTGGACGTGGACGTGGACGTAGACGTGGACGTGGACGTGGACGTAGACGTGGACGTGGACGTGGACGTAGACGTGGACGTGGACGTGGACGTAGACGTGGACGTGGACGTGGACGTAGACGTGGACGTGGACGTGGACGTAGACGTGGACGTGGACGTGGACGTAGACGTGGACGTGGACGTGGACGTAGACGTGGACGTGGACGTGGACGTAGACGTGGACGTGGACGTGGACGTAGACGTGGACGTGGACGTGGACGTAGACGTGGACGTGGACGTGGACGTAGACGTGGACGTGGACGTGGACGTAGACGTGGACGTGGACGTGGACGTAGACGTGGACGTGGACGTGGACGTAGACGTGGACGTGGACGTGGACGTAGACGTGGACGTGGACGTGGACGTAGACGTGGACGTGGACGTGGACGTAGACGTGGACGTGGACGTGGACGTAGACGTGGACGTGGACGTGGACGTAGACGTGGACGTGGACGTGGACGTAGACGTGGACGTGGACGTGGACGTAGACGTGGACGTGGACGTGGACGTAGACGTGGACGTGGACGTGGACGTAGACGTGGACGTGGACGTGGACGTAGACGTGGACGTGGACGTGGACGTAGACGTGGACGTGGACGTGGACGTAGACGTGGACGTGGACGTGGACGTAGACGTGGACGTGGACGTGGACGTAGACGTGGACGTGGACGTGGACGTAGACGTGGACGTGGACGTGGACGTAGACGTGGACGTGGACGTGGACGTAGACGTGGACGTGGACGTGGACGTAGACGTGGACGTGGACGTGGACGTAGACGTGGACGTGGACGTGGACGTAGACGTGGACGTGGACGTGGACGTAGACGTGGACGTGGACGTGGACGTAGACGTGGACGTGGACGTGGACGTAGACGTGGACGTGGACGTGGACGTAGACGTGGACGTGGACGTGGACGTAGACGTGGACGTGGACGTGGACGTAGACGTGGACGTGGACGTGGACGTAGACGTAGACGTGGACGTGGACGTAGACGTAGACGTGGACGTGGACGTAGACGTAGACGTGGACGTGGACGTAGACGTAGACGTGGACGTGGACGTAGACGTAGACGTGGACGTGGACGTAGACGTAGACGTGGACGTGGACGTAGACGTAGACGTGGACGTGGACGTAGACGTAGACGTGGACGTGGACGTAGACGTAGACGTGGACGTGGACGTAGACGTAGACGTGGACGTGGACGTAGACGTAGACGTGGACGTGGACGTAGACGTAGACGTGGACGTGGACGTAGACGTAGACGTGGACGTGGACGTAGACGTAGACGTGGACGTGGACGTAGACGTAGACGTGGACGTGGACGTAGACGTAGACGTGGACGTGGACGTAGACGTAGACGTGGACGTGGACGTAGACGTAGACGTGTAGACGTAGACGTGGACGTGGACGTAGACGTGGACGTGGACGTGGACGTAGACGTGGACGTGGACGTGGACGTAGACGTAGACGTGGACGTGGACGTAGACGTAGACGTGGACGTGGACGTAGACGTAGACGTGGACGTGGACGTAGACGTAGACGTGGACGTGGACGTAGACGTAGACGTGGACGTGGACGTAGACGTAGACGTGGACGTGGACGTAGACGTAGACGTGGACGTGGACGTAGACGTAGACGTGGACGTGGACGTAGATGTAGACGTGGACGTGGACGTAGACGTAGACGTGGACGTGGACGTAGACGTAGACGTGGACGTGGACGTAGACGTAGACGTGGACGTGGACGTAGACGTAGACGTGGACGTGGACGTAGACGTAGACGTGGACGTGGACGTAGACGTAGACGTGGACGTGGACGTAGACGTAGACGTGGACGTGGACGTCGACGTAGACGTGGACGTGGACGTCGACGTAGACGTGGACGTGGACGTCGACGTAGACGTGGACGTGGACGTGGACGTGGACGTGGACGTGGACGTGGACGTGGACGTGGACGTGGACGTGGACGTGGACGTAGACGTAGACGTGGACGTGGACGTAGACGTAGACGTGGACGTGGACGTAGACGTAGACGTGGACGTGGACGTAGACGTAGACGTGGACGTGGACGTAGACGTAGACGTGGACGTGGACGTAGACGTAGACGTGGACGTGGACGTAGACGTAGACGTGGACGTGGACGTAGACGTAGACGTGGACGTGGACGTAGACGTAGACGTGGACGTGGACGTAGACGTAGACGTGGACGTGGACGTAGACGTAGACGTGGACGTGGACGTAGACGTAGACGTGGACGTGGACGTAGACGTAGACGTGGACGTGGACGTAGACGTAGACGTGGACGTGGACGTAGACGTAGACGTGGACGTGGACGTAGACGTAGACGTGGACGTGGACGTAGACGTAGACGTGGACGTGGACGTAGACGTAGACGTGGACGTGGACGTAGACGTAGACGTGGACGTGGACGTAGACGTAGACGTGGACGTGGACGTAGACGTAGACGTGGACGTGGACGTAGACGTAGACGTGGACGTGGACGTAGACGTAGACGTGGACGTGGACGTAGACGTAGACGTGGACGTGGACGTAGACGTAGACGTGGACGTGGACGTAGACGTAGACGTGGACGTGGACGTAGACGTAGACGTGGACGTGGACGTAGACGTAGACGTGGACGTGGACGTAGACGTAGACGTGGACGTGGACGTAGACGTAGACGTGGACGTGGACATAGACGTAGACGTGGACGTGGACGTAGACGTAGACGTGGACGTGGACGTAGACGTAGACGTGGACGTGGACGTAGACGTAGACGTGGACGTAGACGTAGACGTCGACGTGGACGTAGACATAGACGTAGAGATACACGTAGACGTAGACGTAGACATACACGTAGACGTAGACGTAGACATACACGTAGACATACACGTAGACATAGAGGTAGACATACACGTAGACATAGAGGTAGACATACACGTAGACATAGAGGTAGACATACACGTAGACATAGAGGTAGACATACACGTAGACATACACATAGACATACACGTAGACATGCACGTAGACATACACGTAGACATACACGTAGACATACAGGTAGACATACACGTAGACATACACGTAGACATACACATAGACATACACGTAGACATACACGTAGACATACACGTAGACATACACGTATACATACACGTAGACATACATGTAGACATACACGTAGACATACACCTAGACATACACATATACATCCACATATACATACACATATACATACACATATACATACACATATACATATACATATACATATACAAATACATATCCATATACATATACATATACATATACATATACAAATACATATCCATATGCATTTACATATACATATGCCTATCCATATCCATATCCATATCCATATCCATATCCATATCCATATCCATATCCATATCCATATCCATATCCATATCCATATCCATATCCATATCCATATCCATATCCATATCCATATCCATATCCATATCCATATACATATCCATATATATATACATATCCATATACATATCCATATCCATATACATATACATATACATATACATATACATATATGTTGGTGTAAATCAAGCCTTCACACTTGGCTTTGATTTGTACCTTGAAGACTCAACATAAAGCTTGGACAATTGGAACCTTGGAAGGCTAAAAGGTTGAATCATTGAATGGTACATTTGAACCATAGAAACCAATGCTTAATTGGTTATTACTTTTTATCCAATGTAAAAGTCAATATGACTTTATCAATCATGTAATCACACCTACTAGACTAGAGTCGTGGAAAAAGTAGATGATCTAGTTGAGGGAATATCTCCCTAAGTCTAGTGGAGAGATTCAAGGGAGCTTTAATTTGAATTCAAATTCAAACTCATTCAAAACTCCTTTAAAAAGCTATGAAAAAAAGTCGCGGGTTAGACTCTCACTTCCCGAGGCAATTCTGAGCAAATTATTGAGTGTGTGTGAGCTACACCATAGCCTACACCTCTGAGTACCATTGAGCATCACATTACATGCCAATGGGAATGTACAATCATTAGATTTAATCAATATACATATATTCATAGTCTCTGTTTTCTCTGAGTGACTACCTCCAAGTCTGTCAACTTCCAAGAGGCATATCTCAAGATCTACTGAACCAAATTGGATGATTCAAAGCACATTGGAACAAGCTCAAAGTCTACTATACACCTACAAAGTTTCAAGGCCATTGGATCTACTATCACAGAGAAATCTCAGTCGGGGTGTTCACTGGTCTGTGACTGTAAGTGTCCTAAAAAATCGGAGGTACACCTTATTTTGCTAAATTGATTTCTCAGAGTATGGTTTGTTATTTTCTCTCATTCCACTTGCAAATGAAAGCTTATTAAGCTAATTGAATATGTCCAAAAGCAATTAGATCAATTTTAAGTGTGCTGGTCACACTAAGAATAACTATGAGCAGGTGTCAATACCAATATAGCAAGTTTTTCAGGATTCTTGAAATCACAAGTAATCTGTTTTGATCCAATCATTACTCAACTCATTTCCAAAGTACATATAGCATATTTTGGTGTCATTTGAAAGCTCAAGGAGTCTACTAAGCATATCTGGAGTCAAAGGAGGGCAGGTGTGAAGCAGGATTTGCAGCACCAGCTTGATCTTCTAAGTGTATCCAGCCATCACATCCAACAGTGGTATCAGAGCAAATAAGGTAATCATGGGTGATGGTTTCCCTTCCTTCATTGACAAATTGGATAGAAATAATTACCAGGCTTGGTCATTGAGAATGAAGACCTATCTACAAGGGAGAAGCTTGTATGGATACATATCAGGAGATGAGGAGTTGCCCTCATTCAAGACCAGAGGCCTACCTACAAAGGATGAACATGAGAGGCTCAACCAATGGTGTGCAAAAGATGCTTTGGCAAGGTCATATCTTCTAAACTCTATTTCTAATTTTCTTCTACCTCATGTGAGGAATTGTAAGACTTCCCAAGAGACTTGGGAAACCTTGTCAACATATTTTTCATCAAGCACAAGGGCCAGAAAGAATCAGCTATGGATTGAGTTTACAACTCTTAGGAAGCAATCAAAACAATGTGTCTCAGATTTTGTCACCAAAGTCAAAGACATTGTAGATCAACTTGCAAGTGTTGGAGAAGAAATTGAGGAAGAGCAAATAGTCAGACAAGTGATCAATGGACTAAAGGCAGATGACAAGTGGGAGAGCTTTACCACTGCAATGGACTTGTACATGGACATCCAAGCACCTGATCTAACAACTTTGATTGGACAACTCTTTACACATGAAGCAAAGATCACAAAGAATGGAGAGCAATCAAAAGGTAACAATCCCTCTGCCCTATATACTGATAAGAAGACTAAAGACAAGGGTAAAAGCAAGAAGGTTGATGAAGAAGGTTCTACCTCCCAAGCAAACTATGCAGGGAGAGGTAGATCATCTAGAGGTAGGGGCAGAGGAGGTAAGTCAGGTAGGGGGAGACCCTATAACCAATCTCCATGCAATATTTGTGGCTTGTCTAACCATACTACAGATGAATGCTACAAAAACTACAAGAACCAAAGAGGAAGAGGTCACCAAAGAGGAGGATACTCTCAAGGCAGAGGCAGATTCAATCAATCTCAAGGCTACCAAGGCTACAACAATAATTACAACAATAGCTACAATCACAATGGCAATTACCAAGGTGGATACAGGAATAGGAAGGATTACAACAATTATGCAGAGGATCAAGATGATTCCTTGTTGATCATGAACATGACATCTAAATCAGGTATCAATGATGATCATTTGTTCTATATTGATTCAGGTTGCTCTAACCATGTAGCTGGAAATGTTGCCTTACTCTCTAATTTGGAAGAACCCAAAGGCAAGCACCAAGTGCAGACAGGTGATGACACTAAACATTCAGTTGTTAAAGTAGGCAATGTCAAAACAAGTGATGGTAATCAGAATTTACTAAGCAGAGTGTTGTATGTTCCAACAATCACCAAGAATCTGATGAGTGTAGGTCAGATTGTTGAAAAAGATCTACAGGTCAGGTTCACTCAACATGGTGCATATGTGGAGGATCCAAGACATGGATTCAGAAGGATAGCCAAGGGAGAGAAATCAGGTAGATTGTTTACCTTTGAACTTGAAGACACAAAGAGTATTGCTTTGTACAACTATAAAGATCAAACCCTATCAGAATTGGAGATTTGGCACAAAAGATTAGGTCACATTGGTGAGAGGACCTTAAAGCAAATGAGTAGGGATCAATGTGTGCTTGGGATACCTAATGTATCCAAGCAACACATGATATACAAGTGTGGGGCTTGTCAATTTGGTAAGTCACACAGATTGCCCTATACCAAGAAAGGTTTTATGCATGAAGATTATTTGGAATTGGTGCATACAGATGTTTGGGGACCTAGCAAGGAGCCATCCATATCTGGATCAAGGTACTATGTGTCCTTTATTGATGACTATAGCAGGTGGACTGTCTTATACTTCATGAAACATAAGGATGAAGTATTTAATTGTTTCAAAAGGTATCTTGCATTAGTTGAAAATCAAACAGGTAGACATTTGAAGAGACTAAGGTCAGATGGTGGTGGAGAATACTTCTCCAATGACTTTGAAGATTTCTTGCAGGAAAGAGGCATCAAGAGGGAGATTACCACAAGGTACTCACCTGAACAAAATGGGGTAGCTGAAAGGAGGAATAGACTCATTGTGGAGACAGCTAGGTCTATGCTTAATGAGAAAAAATTACCAAATTATCTTTGGGCAGAGAATGTATCTACTGCCACATACTTAATCAACAGGTTGCCATCAAAGACACTTGATGGAATGACACCCTATGAGGCTTGGCATGGTAAGAGACCATCTTTGGATCATTGCAAAATCTTTGGGTGTGTTGCATATGTGCATATTCCCTCACAGGTAAGGGGAAAGCTAGACCCTAAGGCTGAAAAGTGTATCTTCATTGGTTATGATTTGAATCAGAAGGGATACAGGTTCTATAACCCCTCAAATAAAGGCTTCAAGGTAAGCAGAGATGTCATCTTTGATGAAAATGATTCATGGTATGAAAATGAGTGCAGGAAAGTTAGCATACCTTATGATATGGAAGAAGACTTTCCAAAGCTTATCAGGCAAGAACCAACTCAGAAAGAGGACACAAGCTCAGATGATGAAGACACCATCAACATTGAAGAGTTCAAGGCTTGGAAATCCAAAGGAAAGGTGAAGATGAAGCAACTAGAAGACAATCCAGAATCCTCAACTCAAGCTATGAGGAGATCTCAAAGAGAAAAGAAGAAACCTATTAGGTATGGGTATGATACTTCACTTGTAACCAAGCACTCTGTATATCTTGCAAAGGATCTCTTGAATGAAGAACCAGGTACATTTGAAGAAGCAATTACTAAACCAGAATGGAAGGAAGCAATGGATGAAGAAATGGAGGCTCTCAAGGAGAGTGATACTTGGGACTTGGTGCCCAAGAAGGACTCCATGAAGGTGATAGGATCCAGATGGATCTACAAACTCAAGAGGAACTCAGATGGTACAATAAACAGGTATAAAGCTAGGTTGGTAGCCAAGGGTTTTGCACAAACCCAAGGCATTGATTATGAGGAGACATTTTCTCATGTGGCCAAGATGCCAACTATCAGAATTATGGTGAGTGTAGCTGCATCCAAGAATTGGAACATGTACCAATTGGATGTGAAGAATGCATTCTTGAATGGATGGATATCTGAAGAGGTATACATGTCACAACCACCTGGCTATGAGGATCCCAATAAGGTAAATCATGTTTGTAAATTGAAGAAGGCTCTGTATGGATTGAAGCAGGCACCTAGAGCATGGAATTACAGGTTGACAACCTATCTCCTAGATCAAGGATTTGTGATGAGTAAAGCAGATACTTCATTGTTTATAAAGAAGAACAATTCAGAGGTAATATACTTGTGTGTCTATGTTGATGACATCATTATTACAGGAAATGATGTTCAGGGAATAAGACACATCAAAGGACAAATGATGAAGGAATTCAAGATCAATGATCTTGGATTATTGAAGTACTTCCTAGGACTTGAATTGGTCTACACAAATTCAGGTATATTTATTACTCAGAAGAAGTATATTCAGGACATGGTCAAGAAGTTTAATTTGCAGGAAGCTAAAGTCTCAAACATTCCTATGGAGGTCAACCACAAACTCAGTGCACATGAAGGAGAAGAACTCAAAGATATTACAGGTTACCAAAGTTTAGTAGGTAGTCTTAATTATGCTACCTTAACTAGGATTGATATATCATATGGTGTTAGTGTACTTAGCCAATTTATGCATAAACCAAGAGTACCACATTTGGAGGCAGCCAAGAAGATAGTAAAGTACCTAAAGGGAACACAAAATCATGGTTTGTACTTTCCATATTCATCAGACATTGATATTAAAGTATACTCAGATGCAGATTGGGCAGGTTGCAAGGATGACAGGAGAAGCACATCTGGTTACATATGTTTTGCAGGTGATAAACCAATTTCTTGGTCATTCAAGAAACAACCCATAGTAGCTCTATCATCTACTGAGGCAGAGTACAGAGGGCTAGCCAATGCCACTCAAGAAGCCATATGGTTGAAGCTATTATATTCAGAATTGGGCCTATACACAAGGCCACCAATCATATTTGGTGATAACACAAGTTCTCTTCACCTAGCAGCTAATCCAATTTATCATGCTAGGACAAAACACATAGAGGTTCACTACCACTATGTGAGAGAGAAGTTGCTTAGCAAAGAAATTCAATTATCATATGTGTCTACTAATATACAATGTGCAGATTTGCTTACAAAAGCTCTGGATGGGAGCAAGCTATGCAGGTTTAAATCCATGATTGGATTGCAGGAAATAATTGAAGACTAGAGATGAAGACTTGAGCCAAAGTGTTTGGCTTGAGGGGGAGCTGTTGGTGTAAATCAAGCCTTCACACTTGGCTTTGATTTGTACCTTGAAGACTCAACATAAAGCTTGGACAATTGGAACCTTGGAAGGCTAAAAGGTTGAATCATTGAATGGTACATTTGAACCATAGAAACCAATGCTTAATTGGTTATTACTTTTTATCCAATGTAAAAGTCAATATGACTTTATCAATCATGTAATCACACCTACTAGACTAGAGTCGTGGAAAAAGTAGATGATCTAGTTGAGGGAATATCTCCCTAAGTCTAGTGGAGAGATTCAAGGGAGCTTTAATTTGAATTCAAATTCAAACTCATTCAAAACTCCTATAAAAAGCTATGAAAAAAAGTCGCGGGTTAGACTCTCACTTCCCGAGGCAATTCTGAGCAAATTATTGAGTGTGTGTGAGCTACACCATAGCCTACACCTCTGAGTACCATTGAGCATCACATTACATGCCAATGGGAATGTACAATAATTAGATTTAATCAATATACATATATTCATAGTCTCTGTTTTCTCTGAGTGACTACCTCCAAGTCTGTCAACTTCCAAGAGGCATATCTCAAGCTCTACTGAACCAAATTGGATGATTCAAAGCACATTGGAACAAGCTCAAAGTCTACTATACACCTACAAATTTTCAAGGCCATTGGATCTACTATCACAGAGAAATCTCAGTCGGGGTGTTCACTGGTCTGTGACTGTAAGTGTCCTTAAAAATCGGGGGTACACCTTATTTTGCTAAATTGATTTCTCAGAGTATGGTTTGTTATTTTCTCTCATTCCACTTGCAAATGAAAGCTTATTAAGCTAATTGAATATGTCCAAAAGCAATTAGATCAATTTTAAGTGTGCTGGTCACACTAAGCATAACTCTGAGAAGGTGTCAATACCAATATAGCAAGTTTTTCAGGATTCTTGAAATCACAAGTAATCTGTTTTGATCCAATCATTACTCAACTCATTTCCAAAGTACATATAGCATATTTTGGTGTCATTTGAAAGCTCAAGGAGTCTACTAAGCATATCTGGAGTCAAAGGAGGGCAGGTGTGAAGCAGGATTTGCAGCACCAGCTTGATCTTCTAAGTGTATCCAGCCATCACATCCAGCAATATACATATACATATACATATACATATACATATACATATACATATACATATACATATACATATACATATACATATACATATACATATACATATACATATACATATACATATACATATACATATACATATACATATACATATACATATACATATACATATACATATACATATACATATACATATACATATACATATACATATACATATACATATACATATACATATACATATACATATACATATACATATACATATACCTATACATATACATATACATATACATATACCTATACATATACATATACATATACATATACATATACATATACATATACATATACATATACATATACATATACATATACATATACATATACATATACATATACATATACATATACATATACATATACATATACATATACATATACATATACATATACATATACATATACATATACATATACATATACATATACATATACATATACATATACATATACATATACATATACATATACATATACATATACATATACATATACATATACATATACATATACATATACATATACATATACATATACATATACATATACATATACATATACATATACGTATACATATACATATACGTATACATATACATATACATATACGTATACATATACATATACATATACGTATACATATACGTATACATATACGTATACATATACGTATACATATACATATACATATACATATACATATACATATACGTATACACATACATATACACATACATATACACATACATATACACATACATATACACATACATATACGCATACATATACACATACATATACCCATACATATACGCATACATATACGCATACATATACGCATACATATACGCATACATATACGCATACATATACGCATACATATACGCATACATATACGCATACATATACGCATACATATACGCATACATATACACATACATATACACATACATATACACATACATATACACATACATACATATACATATACATATACATATACATATACATATACATATACATATACATATACATATACATATACATATACATATACATATACATATACATATACATATACATATACATATACATATACATATACATATACATATACATATACATATACATATACATATACATATACATATACATATACATATACATATACATATACATATACATATACATATACATATACATATACATATACATATACATATACATATACATATACATATACATATACATATACATATACATATACATATACATATACATATACATATACATATACATATACATATACATATACATATACATATACATATACATATACATATACATATACATATACATATACATATACCTATACATATACCTATACATATACATATACATATACATATACATATACATATACATATACATATACATATACATATACATATACATATACATATACATATACATATACATATACATATACATATACATATACATATACATATACATAAACATATACATATACACATACACTTACACCTACATATACATATACATATACATATACATATACTTATACATATACATATACTTATACATATACATATACATATACATATACATATACATATACATATACATATACATATACATATACGTATGCATATCCATATACATTTACATATACGTTATACATATACATATACATATACGTATGCATATCCATATACATTTACATATACATATACATATGCATGTACATATACATATACATATACATATACATGTACATATACATATACATATACATATACCTATACATATACATATACCTATACATATACATATACATATACATATACCTATACATATATATATACATATACCTATACATATACATATACATATACATATACATATACATATACATATACATATACATATACATATACATATACATATACATATACATATACATATACATATACATATACATATACCTATACATATACATATACCTATACATATACATATACATATACATATACATATACATATACATATACATATACATATACATATACATATACATATACATATACATATACATATACATATACATATACATATACATATGTTAAAAGTCAAGCTTCAAGCTAAAAATTCGTGGGGAATCTTTTATGGACATGTGGAGCAATCAAAGGAAGCCAAAAGCCACGAGATTCCATCAAGAAAAGTCACTCAACCACTCCCCAAGTCATCTCAACTAATTCCTCCAAGTTAAGAGGCTGATTTGGAAAGGTAGTTCCTAGATTTTAGGGGCACACCTCTCACTATAAAAGGAGCATGTATTCCGACTTCTTTTGGGCCATCTTCTTGGCGTTTTAGCTCATGTAAAGTGAGCACTAAGTGCTGGAGTTGTGATAAGCAAGCCCCTTGCTTAAGCAACCCCCTTGCTTGCTTGTTTGTTTTCTTTTAGTAGGCATATCTATGTGTGTGCGCAGGCAGTGTTGCAACTCTCTACCCCTGAGTTGTTAGCATTGGTTCTCCCTCATATGGTATCCATTTGATGTAATTCTTGTCTCATTGGATAGCTATAAGAGTCTATTTTATGCTTACCAATTCTCTGGAGCATTCTCTGAGTAAGCTGGGAGAAACATTCATTTTAGTGAAGTTGTGTGATTGATATCTCTCTCTTTGTGTAGGCTCTGTTGGACATATTTTGCTCCCTGTTGTAAGGGCTGGTTCTCCTTCTCTATGTATCCATTTGCTATGATTTTTGTGTCATTGGGTAGCTATTAGAGTGCTCTAAAGTTGACTCAAGCTTGAGATTCATTCTCTGTATAATCTCTGAGAAAAGTTTGCTGGAGGGAAGAGAGGTCTCTGCTTGACTAGCAGTTGTGAGCATTCAACTAGCTCATGTTGTAGACATTGTTTCTCTTTGTGTAAGCATCCATTTCAAGTGAAATTTGTTTTGTTGGAAAGCCCTTGGTGTCTACTACAGTTCTACAAAAGCTCACTGGAGTTCTCTGCATAAGCTCTGAGTAAGAGCATTTTTGGTGTGCAAAGGTCAAAGAAGGATACCTGTGGAGGTCATTCGCGCTTCATCGTTGCTTAGGGGTTGAGATACTTTCCCCATCAGTGGTATCAGAGCATTTGGGCATCTTGGAGGTATCACATACAAGCAAGAAGACCTCTTGGAGTTGGTGGTTGAAGAGTTGCATCAACAAAAGCTTCTTGGAGGTAGCTCACATCAAGGGGGAGCTATTCTACTCAAATTTGCAAGAGCACAAGGTGTCCATCTAAGGAAAGCTTTGGATTGAGGTAACCTCAGAGCCTCATTTTCATTTTACACACATTGGAGCATTAGCCAAGGGCTTGGTCAAGTATCAAAGACTAGATATGGGAGACTTCAACACTCAAATTGAAAAGCTAGACAAAGGTAACTATCAACCATGGAGATTTAGGGTCTCCAACTATCTTATGGGCAAGGGCCTTTGGGGGTTGATTAGTGGAAGTGAACCAAGACCTAGGTTGGATGAGAATCCAACCAATGACCAGAGAAGGGCCTTTAGGGAATGGAATGAAAGAGACAAGAGGGTTATCTTTATTCTTTCCCAACACATTAGCAATAGCATGATCGGCCATATCCAAGACCTGGATTCAAGCATGAAGGTATGGGAGACACTTGAAAGGCTTTATTCAACAAGCACCAAAGCAAGGAAGATCCAACTCAAGAATGAGCTCAACAACCTTAGGAAGAGCTCAGGGAGTAGCATAAATGACTACATACTTAAGGTCAAGGAGTTATCAGATGCATTGGGATCCATTGGAAGCCACGTAGACGATGACGATCTTGTGGCTTATACTCTCAATGGTTTGAGAGATGATGAGAAGTGGAAACCCTTTACCACTTCAGTTTATGTAAGGGATAATCTTCCCGATTTTGAGCAATTGGTTGCTCTCATGGTCACCGAAGAAATGAACATAGGTGGAAGTTCAACTAAAAGCAAAGATGCACAAGTTTTCTATGCATGTAATCAAAGGGGCAAAGGAAGACAAGGACAAGGAAGGGGCAAAGGAAGGTTTGGAGGAAGGCAAGGCCACTCAAGAAATCAAGGACATGACCAAGGCACCTCATCACAAAGAGGGAGAGGAAGATCAAGAGGAAGAGGAGGACGACATCAACAAAACAGGAATCAAGATGGCGAAGGATGTTACATATGTGGCAAGTTTGGCCACTATGCTAGAGATTGCTACCAAGGAGGAAACCAAAGGAACTATAATCAAGGTTCTTCATACAAAGGCCAAGGTAATTATGCTTCTACAAGTTCAGAAAATGACAATCTCTTGATGATGCACATGAATGGGAATTCAAGCAAAGTAGATAACACTTGGTATATTGATAGTGGATGTAGCAACCATATGAGTTGCAATGCTTCTTGGTTTACTAATCTACATGTTCCCAAAGGTAAAGGACATGTAGAAACAGGTGATGATACAGCCCATGAGATCTCCCATGTTGGAGATGTAGCTTTGGATGACAAGGAGGAAGGAAGATGTCTCAAGGATGTCTTGCATGTACCTACCATCACAAAGAACTTGGTGTCCGTTGGGAAAATGGTTGAAAGAGGCTATCAAGTAAGGTTCAACAAAGGTGGATGCTTTGTGGAGAACCCTAAGCAAGGTTACAAGGTCATAGCAAGAGGAAAGAAGCAAGGGAGACTCTTCACTTTGGAGGTAAATTCTCATTCTACTCAACATGTCTACTTCACATATGGAAACAAGAGGATTTCGGAGTTGGACTTGTGGCACAAGAGGATAGGTCACATCAACATACAAAGAATGAAGGAAATGCAATTCAAGAGGCTGGTTGAAGGTCTTCCCAACTTCCAAGGACAAGGTATGAAGCATTTATGTGAATCTTGTCAACTAGGGAAGCAAGCGAGACTTCCATTCAAGAAGAGTGGCTACATAAGCCAACATCCATTGGAGTTGATACATACAGATGTGTGGGGGCCAACGAAAGAGCAATCCATTGGAGGTAACAAGTACTTTGTCACTTTTATAGATGATTGCACAAGGATGGTTTGGGTTTATTTCATCAAAAACAAATCAGATGTGTTTACATGTTTCAAAGCATTCAAGGCAATGGTAGAGAAGGAAACAGGTACATATATCAAGAAGCTAAGGTCCGATGGAGGGGGAGAATATTTCTCAAATGAGTTTTCTGATTTTTTAATGGATCAAGGCATCAAGAGGCAAGTAACATGCAGGTACACACCCCAACAAAATGGAGTAGCAGAGAGAAAGAATAGATACATTGCCGAGATCGCTAGAGCAATGCTTAATGAGATGAATGTACCTAACATGTTTTGGAGTGATGCAGCAAATACCGCCGTGTATCTAATGAATAGGGCTCCTACCTCAGGGATCCATGGCTTGACACCATATCAAGCCTATTATGGTAAGAAACCTGATCTTTCCCACTTGAAGATATTTGGATGTACTTGTTATGTACATGTGCCAAGTGAATTGAGGCACAAGCTACAACCAAAGGCAGAAAAGTGTGTGTTTCTAGGATATTCAAATGATCATAAAGGTTACAGGTGCTTCAACCCAAATACAACGGACTTGAGGATATCAAGGGATGTAGCATTTGATGAGCTACTCCCTTGGTATAAGAAGTATGATTGTATGCAGGACTATGAAGAAGAAAAGCATGGACATGATGAAGAACAAATCGACCTAGAGCTAAGCGGCCCAAGGTGTTCCATCAATGAAGATAGTTCAAGCATGAACTCACCATGGAGGGGGAGATCTTCATCAAGCTATGAAGCACAATCAATCAACAAAGGCAAAGCAACATTGGTGGAGTTGGATGAAGAAGGTAATGAAGTTGAAGATGATGAAGGACACATGATGGAGAAAGAAGCCACGTCAAAGAAAGAGATCAAGTTCCCAAGGCAAAGGAGGTTTATTCCTCCAAAAGGTGAAGAAAGGAAGTCTTCTAGAGTTAAGTATCCAACTCAAAGGTTTACTTATGATTCATACATGGCAACACATTATGCATATATGAACAAAGTAGTAGAAGATCATGAAGAAGGCACTTTATGGCCTAAAGCAAGCTCCAAGGGCTTGGAACCAAAGATTGGTGGACTATTTGATCAAATGTGGTTACAATCAATGCAAGGCAGATCCATCTCTCTTCATCAAACAAAGAGGAGAACTTGTGGTCTACATGTGTGTGTATGTAGATGATCTTATCATTACAGGTAATGATACAAAGGGCATTGAGGAGATCAAGGCAAAGCTTGGAAAGGAGTTTAGGATCTCTGATCTTGGAGATCTTAGGTATTTTCTTGGCATTGAAGTTGTATACAAAGAAGAAGGTATTATGCTCATACAAAGGAAGTATATTCTAGACCTACTTGAGAGGTTTGGGATGCTACATTGCAAGCCTATTTCAAATCCCATGGAAGTTAATGTAAAGCTAAGCTCCATTGATGGAGAGCCATTAGAGGATGTAACTTTGTATCGATCTATTGTAGGCTCTTTCAATTATGCCACAATAACCAGGCCTGACATAGCATATGGAGTTGGAGTGTTATCACAATTTATGCATAGTCCAAGGACTACACACTTGCAAGCTGCAAGAAGAATGTTGCGATATCTCAAAGCCACTATAAATGAAGGATTGTTCTACTCATTTGATGATGATATGCAGGTCAAAGCTTATTCCGATGCCGATTGGGCTGGTTCGAAGGAAGATAGAAGGAGTACAAGTGGTTACCTAGTCATGCTAGGTAGCAAGATCATCTCATGGATTTCAAAGAAGCAACCCACGGTGGCATTATCTTCCACCGAGGCTGAGTATAGAGCTTTGGCTCAAGTCACATGTGAGCTAATGTGGATTAAGAAGTTATTTATGGAGCTTAATTTGCAGGTTGACACATATCCAATTTTTTGTGACAACATGAGTAGCATTCATCTAGCATCGAACCCTGTCTATCATGCTAGAACCAAGCATATTGAAGTGCACTATCACTTCATAAGGGAAAAGGTGATATCCAAGGAAGTTTCAGTACATCATATTGGTACTAAGGACCAAGTTGCGGACATGTTTACAAAGGCTTTGGATGGGATGAAGATTTCAAAATTCAAGCAATGCATCAACATGAAGGAGCTTGGATGAGGATGAAGAATTGAAGCTTGAGGGGGAGTGTTAAAAGTCAAGCTTCAAGCTAAAAATTCGTGGGGAATCTTTTATGGACATGTGGAGCAATCAAAGGAAGCCAAAAGCCACGAGATTCCATCAAGAAAAGTCACTCAACCACTCCCCAAGTCATCTCAACTAATTCCTCCAAGTTAGGAGGCTGATTTGGAAAGGTAGTTCCTAGATTTTAGGGGCACACCTCTCACTATAAAAGGAGCATGTATTCCGACTTCTTTTGGGCCATCTTCTTGGAGTTTTAGCTCATGTAAAGTGAGCACTAAGTGCTGGAGTTGTGATAAGCAAGCCCCTTGCTTAAGCAACCCCCTTGCTTGGTTGTTTGTTTTCTTTTAGTAGGCATATCTATGTGTGTGCGCAGGCAGTGTTGCAACTCTCTACCCCTGAGTTGTTAGCATTGTTTCTCCCTCATATGGTATTCATTTGATGTGATTCTTGTCTCATTGGATAGCTATAAGAGTCTATTTTATGCTTACCAATTCTCTGGAGCATTCTCTGAGTAAGCTGGGAGCAACATTCATTTTAGTGAAGTTGTGTGATTGATATCTCTCTCTTTGTGTAGGCTCTGTTGGAAATATTTTGCTCTCTGTTGTAAGGGCTGGTTCTCCTTCTCTATGTATCCATTTGCTATGATTTTTGTGTCATTGCGTAGCTATTAGAGTGCTCTAAAGTTGACTCAAGTTTGAGATTCATTCTCTGTATAATCTCTGAGAAAAATTTGCTGGAGTGAAGTGAGGTCTCTGCTTGACTAGCAGTTGTGAGCATTCAACTAGCTCATGTTGTAGACATTGTTTCTCTTTGTGTAAGCATTCATTTCAAGTGAAATTTGTTTTGTTGGAAAGCCCTTGGTGTCTACTACAGGTCTACAAAAGCTCACTGGAGTTCTCTGCATAAGCTCTGAGTAAGAGCATTTTTGGTGTGCAAAGGTCAAAGAAGGATACCTGTGGAGGTCATTCGCGCTTCATCGTTGCTTAGGGGTTGAGATACTTTCCCCATCAACATATACATATACATATACATATACATATACATATACATATACATATACATATACATATACATATACATATACATATACATATACATATACATATACATATACATATACATATACATATACATATATATATACATATACATATACATATACATATACATATACATATACATATACATATACATATACATATACATATACATATACATATACATATACATATACATATACATATACATATACATATACATATACATATACATATACATATACATATACATATACATATACATATACATATACATATGCATATGCATATAAATATACATATACATATACATATACATATACAAATACGTATACACATACATATACATATACCTATATGTATACACAAGCGTATACATATACATATACGTATGCATATCCATATACATTTACATATACATATACATATGCATGTACATATACATATACATATGCATATACATGTACATATACATATACATA
>CM035414.1:193505582-193575582 GCA_020310875.1 Ceratopteris richardii | reverse complement strand
ACATACACATATACATATATGTATACATATACGTATACATATACATATACATATACATATACGTATACATATACGTATACATATACATATATGTAGCTCAATGATGAGTAGCACCTCCTTGAATGTGAATCCTGGAAGACATGAGGATGGTATGAAGACCTCGAACAAGTGATGGCACAAGTGTTTGAGTGAGAAGCACGCAAACATGCAAACACTTACACACAAACGCGCACACATGGTAAGACAAAGAGAGAAACAATGGAGTTCTTTAGATTACTCAAAAAGTCTTATACAAGTTCAAATCTACAACAAGCTAACCTCAAAAATGAGCTCTCTAGCTGTTTTTATAGTTTTTGACTAGCTTTGGTTCTGTCCAGACCTAATGTCCGACCTAGTTAAAAATTAGGTTCTAAAGCTATTTTGGAGGCTCAAATGAGCTCTAAAAATTATGAAATTTGGTGCATAAATACTACTAATACTCCTCAAGCTCCAGGACTCCTCAGCTTGCACAAAATGGAGTAGGAATGATAACAAATGGTATTTACAATGATGTGAAGTGACTAAGATCAGTATTTGGGAAATATTGTTTCATGGAAAAATTATAGGGCCCTGGCTGCTACCAACACCCCCCCTTTGTCGCGTCTGTTGTCTCTGATAGACCCTTGTTTGGGCAAGCGTTTGACATAGTATTCAACCACATCTGAAGCTAGGTGATGTCCTTCCAGTTGTAGCCCCCGTTCTAAGTCCGTTAATAGAGCGTCCCAATCCATTGGCCCTGGAACATCCGGATGTGGCAAGCACAATTGCTCGCAGTGTAAATTCCTCTCTAGAGCAAAAAGTTGGAGAAGATGTGAGGGTCTGGGTACGAATATTTTAGAGTGGTATTCCCAGAATCCTGTGACGAACATCTCCTTGAAAATTTGTTTATAGCATGCTGGGAGGTACTTTATTCTAGCATGCCAGGCATATATCATATTAATTGAGGGGGTTGTGCTCATGTCATACACCAAGTCTAGGTTGCTGCGGTGAAGCCGACTCCTGAGAAATGTGGGTCTTTTATGTTTTTGAAAGTTCTGAATGTAACCAACATTAATTCAAATATCTTCATACACATTTGGGCCATCACATCGGGTATGTTTTGTAGCCTGACTCCCCAATGACGGATGGTAGAGATCATGTATGCCACTGTAGCCGGTCCTCGTGGTGGTGCTAGGTATACATAATTTAACCATTTTGCATAGCCTTTAACATTCATTACAGTGATGGCAAAGTTCGACCATGTGCACCTTCTGAGGAATGGGGCATAACATGGATTGTAGTTGCTAAATAGTGGCATATTTGTCCATGTACGAACCATTTCTAGGTAAGTTTCAAGGAGATGAAGCCGCTAGGTAGGTTGGAAAATGGATCCTTGTGTGGCGCTTTCAGGTATATCATCGGGGCCAAATTGAGGGGGAAGGTTGGAGCTTTGCCACATCATCATTGGATTTCTGCATGGTAATCATCTAAGAGCACACAATAGGGCACATATTGATCGTCGTTTGTGCCTATCCATCGATGATGAGACATGCTTCGGAAGTATTCAAATTTAATGATGGTATCCTCAATCTTAGACATTGACTGAATCTGTACCACCACTCGATCATCATGCGTGTTGGCAATTTTTTCAAGTGTCTGTAGCCATTCTGGGGCTTCTACCTCAAGAGTATCCAATCCTTCAGAGGTTTGTCATCCACCCGGCATTGGCATAGGAACATATGGCTCCTTGTATGACTCGTCTACTTCTATGGGTACCAATTCTTCTGGCATTGGCTCTATGACTGGGGAGGGATTTCCTTCATACTGAAGTAACTTGCTTTGCAACTCAGCGACCTGTTGTTTCGATGAATTCACCTCGTCTATAGTTGTGGTAGAATCTGTGATCTTGGGTGTGTCGGCAGCAGTCAGGGAACCGAAGGAGCCACAAGACGAAGAGAGTCAGAGCGAAGGGACAGCACAAGCAGGCATGGCAGTCAAAGAAGATCTGGCAAGTAGGCCATCTAATTTTTCAAGACATCAAGGAGTTGAGCACACAAGAAGAAAGAGCAAGTAGGGAGCTCAAAGAGGTGTATGACAAATCAGTAGAGGAAATCCCCACACAAATAGTGATTTTCATCACTAAAAACCATTGTAAATATCATTTCGTATTTTTGTAGCTCCATTTTGTGCAAGCCAAGGAGTCCTTGAGCTTGAGGAGCTTTAGAAGTATCTACCTGCCAATTTTCATATTTTTTAGATCTCGTTTGAGCCCTCTAATAAGCCCTGGAACCTAATTTTTAACTAGGCCGGACACTAGGTCTGAACAGGGCCAAAGCTAGACAAAAACTATAAAAGGAGCTAGAGAGCTCATTTTTGAGGTAGATTGTAATTGAAATGGACTTGTAAGAGCTTTTTTGAAAGAAATCTAAGAACTCCATTGCTTCTCACTCTTTGTCTTGCCGTGTGTGCGCGTGTGTGTGTATGTGTGTGCATGCTTGTGTGCTTCTCACTCACGCACTTGTGCCTCCACTTGCTCGAGGTCTTCACACCATCCTCACGTCTTTCCGGATTGACATTAAAGGAGGTGCTACTCATCACTGAGCTACACCAAATTTTGGCGCCGTTGTCGGGGATCGAACTTTGAGGACGAGCGTGTGATGGTAAGACATAGATTGGAGAGGTTGGCGTTGTAGGTAATTTCGTTACTTTTCCTATTTTTCTCTTTCTTACCTTACCACCATCATCACCATCATCATCATCACCATCTTCCACCTCCATTTCCATCATCGCTTCAGTTTTTTGATCATATCACCTTCTCCACCTCATTTCCCTCATTTCACTTGTGAGAGAGAGCGAGAGAGCGAAATTGTGTGTGCTGTTTTTGCATGTTTTTGAGCTGTATTGCAAGTACAGGCCGCATCATCATCCCCAGCACTCTGCGCAGGTACGGAATTTGCCATAACTGTCTGTGTGTCGCCGACCTCTGTCAATCGCGACCGACAGGAAAAATGCTCAAATTGCCAAACAAAGTGCAAAACCATGATCTACAGGCCTAGAGCTTCCCAAAAATGTGTTTAGTTTTTTGAAATTCATCAGATTTCTGTCAATCGTGATCGCTCTGTCAATCACGATCGACAAACCACGACGGATAGACCTGTCAATCGTGATCGACACGTCAATCGCGACCGACAGAGTCAACGACCGATCGACCACGACTGACGGATCATACGAGTGACACGTGTCAATCGCGATCGAGTCATCAATCGCGATCGACCCATCAATCGCGACTGACAGCCCACGACGGCTCTGTCAATCGCGACCGACACAGTCAACGATTGTTTGACCACGACGGACATACCCTCGCGACCGACCTGTCAATCGCGATCGACACATCAATCGCGACCGACAGAGTCAACGACCCTTTGACCACGATCGACTGAATTTTCGGCCACGTGTCAATCGCGACTGACCTGTCAATCGCGACTGACAGCCACGATGGACCTGTCAATCGCGATCGACACGTCGATCGCGACTGACCTGTCAATCGCGACCGACAGACTTTGCGAACACGTTAGAAGGGCAAATTAGGTCAAATTTTTAAGGCAAAAATAATGGTCTAAATTTTGGCCAAGTGTGGAACAAACACTAGGGTGTAGTATTGCATTACGAGGGCATGACCCAAGTAACCCGAGAATTCCTGTTTGCCTGTTAACCTAGTTTAATCCTGTTTTAGCCCCAAAACCCTGAACTGGCATAACTTTCTCATACGAAATCCGTTTGCCGTGATTTTTGTTTTGTTGGAAAGCTCACGGGGAGTACAACAGGGATATTAGATAGGGTCTTTTGAAGTTGACCATACCCAGGGGGAACAAAAATTCAGGGATCTCTAGAGTTGTGTCCAAACAGTCATAGTGCAAATTGGTGAAGTGTTACATGAATGAAAGTGATTGGTTCTGTCTTTTGAATTTAAGTCTTGAGCTAACGGTGGGCCTTTTACAGGTCCTTTGAGAGCAGTGAAGGGTACGCAAAGCAAGAGTAAGTGTAGGCTTGGGAACGCGCGTCTTGGGCACACCAGGGCAACAACACAAGGAAAGGAACTCAAGGTTGGAAAACCCGCAACACCCTCTGTCAATTCTTAGTTTAGGCTAAGTGCGGGCAGTGTTAGAAGTAATTCCAGGCAACGATAGGCACGAGATAAATCAAAGACTATCTAAGAAATCAAGTTCAATACAAGAGATAACCTGTGAGTGTGAACGACAACCTTAAAGGAAAAGAACCTAATGTGAAACGACCAAACTAAAGTGCGAAATTAAACTCAAGTATTCCTAACGACGTGATATCAGACAAGAGTATAAACACGATATTCAACATAAAAAGGGAATTAAGTAATTGATACAAAGGACTCAGAAACGTGGTTGTACCTGGGACAAATTGGGTTAATCAGTTAGGCATATGAACCTTAGATCAGGACGACATCTAGTAAGAGATAGACAAAGCCTTAGGTCTTCAGAGGCTAGTGTCAATCATACTGCGAGGTCTTGGGCCCAGCAGTTGAGTCACCACTCGCATTACCCTAGCTCTGATACCAGTGAATCAGAGATGTCTCAAGGCATGGACAGACCTACGGGAAGTTCAGGAGTGCCATACTTGCACAGGGTAGAAGGCCCTTACAAAACGCAGTTGGAATACCTTAGGACCAACCGATTAGGTGCCAGCATCTATGAGGACGGCCTAGGAAGATCTGTGGTACAGATTAAGAATCCTGATCAATCCATTGGACTAGAGCACCCAGCTGTCAAGTTTGAAAACGGAGCATACTTGGACAAAGAAGGAACCATATACGTAGTCACCAGTCACCCAGATAGGACGGACAAATTTGGAAATGTGATCTCAGAAGCGGACTTAGGGGACCTAGAGCAAGGAAACATGGGTACAGAACCTAGAACCCCTCGAGGCAAATCGGTTCTCACTAGGATTATCACACCAGAGTGGATTCCCCAGGATAATAAGAACATAGATTTGCTCCTCAATCGAGAGACTGATGAAGCCTTTTGGAGGTATAAATCTGATCGGCCAAATGATATAGGAACAATCATGATCTATGAGTTTAAGGATCCTGATAGCCCAGGCAGAGTGACCTACCTAGATCACGCTTCAGAGAGGATCTTTGTGGTGACAGAAAATGATAGGCATGCTTACACTTGGAAGGGTGAATTCGTTTTCCCCCAACCAAGATCGAACGTGTCCTTTGGTCACCCAGGAGCTGGAACCTCCCACGCTCACGGAACTCAAAGGGACAGACATAGAGAAAGGCCGAAGGTGAGCTTTGCCAACTCAGGGGGCAGAGAAAGAACGAGGACGGAAACAAATAGAGTAGAGCCTGAGGTACTTAGAGCTCACAGGAATCAAAGAAATGCGGATGAGTTCCCTCTACCACGACCTAGAGAGCACACAAGGACTTTGAGACCGACTCAGTTAGTGAAGTCCATGAAGAATTACTTCGATGGCACAGGAGACCCATACGATCATGTGGCAGAGTTTAGACAAGTCCTGAGAGCTGAACAAGTGGAGGATCTATTCACGTAGTACAATGCCTTTGGTCTAACCCTTAGGAACACTGCCCTGACATGGTTTCAGCCACTAAACGAGAGACAGTTCAGGAGCATAGACCAACTCCTAGAGGCCTTCATTATTGAATTCTCTAAGAGTGGCATAAGACATAATACCTCCTCGCTGATTCACAGCTTCAGGCAAACCCCTCAAGAAACCGTGAGACTTGCAGGAAGAAGATTTAGGCAATACCTAGAAAGATGCCCTGTTTCGGAGCTACCCACACCAGCTAAGCAAGTGGCTCTATTCTTGGACAGACTGCTAAGTACCAAATTGAGATCATATGTGTACTTGAAGGACCCTAGGACCATAGAAGAGTGTGTACGCATGTGTATTGACATTGAGGACAACCTAGGGGAGGAATTAGAGCTTTCCAAGATATACAAAGATTCAGATAGTGCCTCTAGCCTCTCTTCCACGCAATCCACATCGATTGAGGAACTTGCAGAGAAAGTAGCTCAAAAATTAGGCGTCTCCAGTAAACAAATTCCGAGATTTGCCCCGGTGAAAAGATGTTATACTTGTGGGGGTGATCATATGGCAAATGTATGTCCCATTATGGCTCAACCCCAAGTAAATCCTACTAGCCAGTACTGCACCATAGAACGGAGATACACAAATCACACAGCGCAAGATTGCCCATACAACAAGCAAGCAGTTAGGCAAACCTACCCTCAGACATACCCTCAACAAGGAAGATATGAGAACCAATACCCACCAGGGTGGTTCCCGGCCTAGGAACTGGTTCCTACTGCTTTTGCCATGTTATTTCTTGTTTGCTGGTTCTGTGAGAATATAGAAGCATATGTTAACATTGTAATGGACAAGATAGAACAATTTTTTTGTCCCCATTACAATATTAACATGAGGTACAGTGATAGGTTAGTATGTCAGTTAGTGCTCGGTGATTATGTGTGTAGTTCGTGAATGAATAGTCCTATGAGCTGAGTGGAAAGGTGCAGTGTGAGGATGATGCAGTTAGTAGGTGGAGATGAATTTACAATTTGGGGTTGAGGGGTTTATTACAAGCTTTTGGTCGCCAAATGTAATGCATGGTTTTACAATGGGATCGTCGGTGGGCCATGGGAGACTTTACCAAAGTGACTACTTGAAAATGGGGCTTTTTAGGGACCCACTTACAAGTGTTCTGGTGAGTCCCGGTTCGAGCAGGTGTAATTATGTGTGAATGGGTCTTGGTCTCATGAAGCTTAAGGGTAGCCACTTGAGCCCTCAAGCAAGCCTTAGGCACCCAGATGAGTCTTGATTGTGGGTCGGCCTTCATCGACTGCTTAGGTACCTAGATGAGTGTTACTTTCATGGGCAATTCCTTGAAAGGTTTCTTATTAGGGTCCTGTCGTGGGTTACTAGCATGAAGTTTAGTCAGAGGCTTTAATTTGGCCACGTCAGGATGCTCGCCTTTTCGCACCCATATTTGTTTTGTTGGTAGAGATGCCTTGCTTTGTACTCTCCTTTGGCTTTGAGCATATGCGGCGTGCTTCTTTTGCCTTCCGTTCTCCTTCGGTTGCCATGTCTTGATCATTTTTTGGAAAAGAAGGGAGTTCCATCGCATCTTTAACTTCATGGTTCAAAGCATCCTCGCTCTGCATCACCGAGTTTCGCACAAGAACAACATCTTTATCTTCATGTGTACTCCTGGAGGGACCAGGAGTTTGTGCCTTTCCTAGTTCCTTGAGTGCTTGATTTTCTCGCTCAATAGTAATGCGAGTTTGACCTACCCACACCTGAAGAAGTCCACTTCTTAGGTTTAGGTTGACTGCACAATCATATATCCAGTCTTGACCCAAGACAAGAGGTTCAGTGAGATCCTCGTCTTGACACACTAGTACTTTAATTATCATTAGAACATCTTCAAGGTAGAGAGGAAGTTCCACCTCACCCATGCAAGAGGTTTCCACACCTCCCAATCCTATGAGATATGCTTCTATAGGATGGACTTTTAATTTCAAGTCTTGATAGTAAGAAAGTTTAACAGCACTAGTGGGTGCACCTAAGTCAATCAAGGCTCGTACATTCCTTGCACTATTTCCTTGTCCTATTTCTAAGGTTACAAAAGGACATCGGTCAATTATTCTATGGGATCTTACACCTGAGACTTCGCACATAGCCATATGATATCCTGGATCAGCATGGTTATCTTCTTTTGATTGGTCAATTTATAGGGGATACTCTGTCGATTTTTTTCTAGGATTCTTTCACATCTACTTGGTCAGTTTGGAGACTTGGAGAGTAGGCTTATGCTCATGGTCTTATGTGCATGCTAGATGCATGGTTATGTGATAGGTGGTTCACATGGTTTCTTCTCCGATGAGACATTTGTGATGTGAGTTATGCATATGGATATGTAGGTGTGATCTTATTGATGATATAGTATTATTTCTCATCTCTTGTTACATTAGTAGTCTCTTGAATTGCCAGCATGGTGTCTTCTTGGTTTGATGGCACTAAATTCCCAAGGTGGAAAAATCAGATGTGGTATACATTGGTTTGTGTAGGGTTACACATGTATGTGCATAGAGATGCATGGAGGCATCATAATATGCCCGACCATGTATGGATGGATATGGATGCATTGGCTAGATCCACTATCTGAATATAGCTTGTGGATTCTATATATGAGTCTGTGATGTGTGAGGAGATGAGTAGTGCATTATGGTAGAGACTACATGTTATGTATGCAAGTCCATTGACTCATGTGAGACATAGATCACATCGAGGACTTTGATATTGGCATTGTGACAATGAGGGCCATACTCGACAACATTGCTTCAGGGAGATACGATGATGACATTAGAGATATGCACGTGATGCAGGACACGTGGTGGTTTCAAAAGAGTTTATGGCAGTTGACCATGCTGGTGATGGTGATATCACTTTCTTCTATAGTTCATCTTAGGATTCCTCTTGTTCATTGGATATCATACATATGGCTTGGTTGCTTAATGCATTATCCAGTTTTCATGTTACTCTAATCATGAGTGGTTTTGCTGATTCTCACGTGAAAGTCGTGGATGTGTGCACATTCTTAATGGTACAAAATATGACATTGAGGGTGTGGGAGATATATGCCTTATACTACCTAGTGGAGCATCACTTATACTCAGACATGTATGTCATGTGCCATCATTCTCTATGAGTTTGATTTCGGTTAGTCAATTATAGGAGAGTAGATTTTATGCATTCATTGGTGAGCATCATTTTCAGTTGTAGTTGGGACAGCTTATGCTTGTCAGAGGTGCTAGAATTGGGCATAGGTATCCAATGTAGATACTCCATGTGAGACATAGTCTCGTCTGAGTGGGAGTTCAGCCTTATGTGTAGTGTGAGACTCGTCATGTCTCATTTTGTCTACCTATATATAGGTCTATTGACATTCTTGATGCACATGCATGGTAAGATTCAAATGCTCAAATGGATGCATATCTAGAGAATACTTTGGATGCTCATGATGCTTATAGAGAGCATGATTCTTTTGATCATATGGATGCTCTTATGGAGCACACTTTTGATGATTAGTTGGATGCTTTAGAGCATGATGTAGATGCTCAGGTAGAGCAGTGTGATGGTGCTCAATTAGAGTGTGATCATCAATTTGACCTTGGTGTTGATGTTGTGTGACTAGTTCATGTGGAGCATGATGATACACTTAGTGTGGTAGAGCAAGATTTCTCTCATGGTACACAGTGTGTGATAGAGCAGTTTAACTCTTAGGATGCACAACTAGATACATCCTTAATTGAGAGGATGGCTAATTTGGATGCTAAGGAGTCAGCAGCTATGTAGTCATTCTTGGATTTTCTCATGCTAGATGTTAACATAGATATGTCATGACATGTTGGTCTTGATGATGGTTTTTTGGATGTCTTCAATACACACATGGCTGACATGCTTAGACTGACCAGGATAGCATAGTCTTCGTCAGCATTCAAGAGTCTAATGTACGAGATATCATGCTCAAGGCTAAACATTGTAGTTGCTATTGGAGTGTTTGCATTTGGAGTTATCACTCATTTGATGATTGAAAAAGGCATAGAGCAAATGGGAGCTTCATAGGAACTTCATCAGTTCTTGCATCAGTCATATGTGAGCTCGACTCTTATTGATATGAGACTAGAGCAATTTGGGGTGCATGGATACACCTTGTTTGATGCAATTGGTGTAGGATGATCGGAATGGCTTGAGATTCGGAATCTTCCTATAGATTATTGTATAGTCCTACATCATTCTTTGTAAATGTTACCACTTATGGTCACATTGACCCTTAAGTGGGAGATTGTTGGTGATGTAGGGGTCATGTGACCTTACCCCCATATTCATGTATATACATATGTTATTTATAGAGCATTGCCTTAGAGAGATCATTGTATGGGTTTCAAGGCACCCATGCAAGTGCATGTGTCTCTCCTCTCCTCTCTCTCCCTCCATCTCCATCTCCTCCTCACTCCTCTTGTTTAACACACCAAAGCCCTTCAAAAGTGTCAAATACATCACTCGAATCCTCAATTGAGAACCCAAGTCCTATTTCCACTAGTGTGGAATCTTGCTTGCAATCCTCAAAGTCAAAATGCTGAAGTAGTTTTTCAAAATATTTTACTTGATGCATAACAATTCCCCCCTCAACGAGTACAAGTTGGATGCAAAGATAATAGCTGCTCAAAAAGCCAAGATAAGTGACATCAAAGGTATGTTGCAAATAAGCCATAATGATGTCAAATTTTGCATCACATGAATGAATCAAGGGTATTTCATCAACATAAAGGACAAGCACTATAAGATTGATGCCATCTTTGTGTACATAGAGTGTGTTTTCAATGGGAGTACATGTGAAGCCAAGAGCAATCAAGTGCTTATGGATTTTGTTATACCATGTACGTGGATCTTCTTTGAGACAATACAAGGGTTTATGCGTGACAAACCATATGTTCTTGCCCTTTCATGATAAATCTAGGAGGTTGCTTCACATAAATCTCTTCTTAAAAATCACCATTCAAGAAAGTTGTTTTTATGTCCAACTGATTTACTTTCCAACCTCATTGGGTGGCCAAGGCAACCATGGTACAGGTAATAGTCATGCATGAGGTAGATGAAAAAGCTTCCTCATATTCCATGCCATATTGTTAAGCATATCCTTCAAAAACCAATCTAGCTCTGTAGCGATCAATGCTGTCATCTAACTTTCTTTTAATTTTGTAAACGAAATTTGTACCAATGATACTTTTTCCTTTTGGAAATTCACATAATTTCCAAAAACCATCTTTATGTATGGAATCCATCTGTAATTGCATGGCACTCATCCAATGTGGAACATCACATGCATCTTCAAAAGTAGTTGGCTCTTCATTACATGTTGCAATAAGAGATCCACAAAATTACTTGATGCATTGTTCTACGAAGCAAAGGTGCACTCAATTTGCTATCCTGCAAAGGAAAATGCATTGACTAAATTTCATGCTCATTTTCAGCCATATTTTTACACAGATCCATGTTTGGCTGGAAATGACATGCATTTTTAGCTTTATTTTCCTCGAATTTTTCAGCCCTTTGAACCTCACTTGGATGATCTACATGCCCATAGTCGAGCACGACACTTTAAAATAAAGGCATGCATGTATCAAACACATCTTGTGAGCTTCATTCAAGTAGAGGGAAAACTGAATTTTCAGCAAATACCACATCTCAACTCACAATAATTGTGTGTCCATCAATGGATGGTACAAATGATATCCCTTACTTTCAACACTATAGCCAGCAAAAAAAACATTTCTTTGCCTTGTCATCAACTTTGTGACATTGTTGTGATGTCACAAGAGCATACGTCAAACAACCAAAGATACACATAAGAATGACCATAGGTTTATATCCATCTCAAGCCTCATAAAGAGTGATGACTCTCACTGCTTTTATAGGGTAGCAATTCAACACACAATTTGCACACATGACTGCTTCCATTCTTAGGAAAGTTCTTTTCATTAACCATACATTGTACCATTTCGAGGAGTGTTCTATTTTTATGCTCTATGAAACCATTTTGTTGTGTTGTGTATGGCACCATAAATTGGTGTGAAATTCATCTTTCACAAAGAAAATCATTAATCTCATGTGACATGTATTCACCACCATGATCTATGTGTAGAGTCAAGAGCTTGTTTCCAAAAAATAATTCAACCATAGCTAAAAGTTCTTTGAAGCAAGAAAATACCTCATTATTTGCTTCCATAGGATACACCCATGTATGAAGAGTAGCATCATCAATGAAGGCAACAAAATATATGTTTTCTGAAACATGGAGTCTTGGAGAGACCACATACATCACTATGAACAAGTTTCAATTTTCTTATAGTGTGTGTATGACTATCTTTTGGAAAAGAAGCACAATGTGTTTTTCCAAGAATGCAACCTTCACATGCATGCTTTTCAATGGACTCAAGTGTTGAAAAACCAATAACCATGTCCTTGTTTTGCAAGTAAAGCAAACTATTGAAGTTCAAGTGACCAAAACAAGCATGCCAAAGCTCCATTTCAGCCATAGAGGAAGTGTTAGCAACCAAGGTTGAAGTCAACTTGCACTATTAAGAGTGTGCCCACATAATGATGCAAAAAATCGAGACTTCAAAAGAAGCTAAACTTGCTCTAATACCACTATTGGCTATGTGTAAAAGTAGTACCACAACATATGACTGTATCATGTATATGGTAACATGGAGGAAATTCCGTTTGCCAACACTAGAGTAAAAAGTTCCCATGTACAAGGAAAAGTTTCACATCAAAGATACTCGAGGAACACGTAAGTGTATCTCCTTGAGTCCTCCTATCTCATTCCCTAAGAGCTTAGCTAAAGTAGCTTGTAGATTGATGGATCCTTGATCTAAATTGATTGATGATTGACGGATGAGAGGAACAAATTGGCTTCTCTTTATAGTATAGCTAGGACCTCCAAAAGAGCTCATACCTTAAAAAAAGAAAGGCACTTAATTTGGAAAGCAACCAAAAACATGTGATTTCTCATGAAAAGCATTGTACTTCCTTTTAAAAGAACATGTGCATAGCTTTTGGGCTTTAGGAGTTCTTTTTGGGGTGTTTTTGGTGAAAAACAATTTAAAATCAAAATTAGTGTTTGTCTTTGGAGGTTCAAATTGAAGCCAAATGGCAAAGTGTTTATATCATTAGATATCTCTCAATGAGTACTTTCCAATGGTGCCATAAAACTTTTTTAAAACGTATTTGAAAAAATTTTGGCTAAGTTCTAAAATTAGGATTGCTAGAATTATTGCAGTTTCAGGACATTTTGACATTGTTTTCCAACATTATGTTTTTTGATGAGAATAAATTGGATGGAACCAACTATCCTATGTGTATACATGAAGAAAAACGTACTTGTTGGAAAAAAATCTATGGTTGTATGTATGTGATGATAAGCAAAGACCACCAAATGGTGCCGCTCATGCTTTTTTTTCTTCTATCAAGCTATGGGGAAATTTTACGATAGAGAATGTTATCACATCGGCGAAAGATATTAAAATGAGGCCCAATGTAGTGAAATGGATTAACTGCACAATTGATGAAATGACCCTTGTATAAAATGGTGCTCATGCTACATTGAAATTGGGTGCATATGTGCTAATCTTCAAATGTTGTAGAATATCATGAGAAAATGGCCAAAAAATATATGGTCACAATCATTAATGTGGTCTCTTTATTGTTGGAGCTAAAGGATAGTGACCTATAGGCATTGATGTTCAATATTCACAAAAAACATATGAGCACACTTCAAAGTAAGATTCTGCTAATGCTTTGAAGAAGAGGCATGATTTATGACAAATATTGGGATTCTCCAAGAGACCAAGTCTCTATGAGTGTGCAAGAAGCACCATGAGTTATCTTAGAGTCTACACTAGTAGTCAATAAACCTACAATATATGCTTTCTTAGCTCTCATAAATCTTGTATTTGTTGACAAAATGTCAGCTCTTTTTGGACACATAATTACCAAGCTCTTTCTACGTCTCTTTGGGTGATTTTTAAGATCTTGTTTTGACCTTTAAAAGGGAATTTGAAAAGACTTTTGTCCCTCCACCTAGACTAATGGCATGATTGGGAGTTGATAGTTATGCTATGGTAGTTTTTGGAACTCAAGGTCAAGCATAAAGCATGGACGTGCATCAAAGAAGTGGATATACACAGGTAGGGAGCTCCAAGAAGTACATGTCAAATTTTCAGAAGAAATCCCTACAAAAATAGTGATTTCCATCACTAAAAACCATTGTAAATACCATTTTCCATTTTTGTAACTCCATTTTGTTCAAGCCGAGGAGTCCTCGAGCTTGAGGAGTACTAGAAGTATCATCCTACCAATTTTCATAATTTTTAGACTTCGTTTGAGCCCTCAAATAAGCTTAGGAACCTAATTTTTAACTAGGCCGGACACTAGGTCTGGACAGGGCCAAAACTAGTCCAAAAACTATAAAAAGAGCTAGAGAGCTCATTTTGGAGGTTAGCTTGTTGTAAATTTGAGCTTTTGTAAGAGATTTCTTTTGCAATAGAAGTTTTCCATTGTTCCTCTCTTTGATCTTGCCTTGTGTGCGTGTGTGTGTGCGTGCATGTATGTGCTAGTCACTCACATTTGCTCACCACAATTGCTCACGATCTTCATATTGGTCCTCACGTCTTCGCAAATTGACAAGTAAAGGAGGTGGTGCTTACGCTTGACCTACACCAAATTTTGGTGTTGTTGCCAGGGAGAGAGCTTCGAGGACGAGCGTTGTGATGGTAAGATCGTAGATTTGTGACATTGGAAGGTAAAAAAAACTGTCATTTTTGTTCATTTTCTGATTTTTCCTCTTCTTCATCACCATCTCCATCTTCTTCTTCATAGAAATTTCTTGTGTTTTCGTGCATTTTCACCATTTTCATACCATTTTTCATGCATTATTGTGTGAGAAGGAGTTAGGAGGTGCAAGGGAGACCAAGCACCTATGTTTTTTCATGATTTTCTGCACATATGGAGCTTGCCATTGCTCGGCACTCAGAAATCTGAATTTCTCGCCAAAAAACACGATTCTAACTAAAAATCGTAATTTTCATAAAATTCAAAGTTTTTCAAAAAAATATGATTTTCTATTTTGTGCCTAAAAGCTTTTTGAAAAGAACACGATTCTGGGGTCATTCTCAAAATCACAATTCTCTAGTTATGCTCAAAATCGCAGTTCTCTAAACTTCTCAAAAACATGATTCTGAGAAGACACGATTTTGAGTGGGCTCAAAATCGTGTTTTTCACAAATCACGATTTTCAGCCAAAAACACGCTTCTCTGTGGCTCCAAAATCACGATTTTCATCCAAAATTGCAATTTTTCAAAAACGCGATTTTCACGATTCTCAGAAACACGATTTTCACTAAGGTACAAAATCACGATTTTCAGAACACGATTCTCGAAACACGATTTTTAGCCAAAATTGCGATTTTCATGTCAAAAATACGATTTTTAGTCAAAATCACGATTTTTTGGTCATTCTTAAAATCACGATTTTAAGACCAAAAACACGATTTACTGTCAGAGTCGGGTTTTTCACAATTCTCACTCAAAATCGTGTTTTTCACGATTCTCATTCAAAATCACGTTTTTCACCATTCTCACTCAAAATCACGTTTTTCACGATTTTCAGTCAAAATTGCATTTTTTGGGCATTGCTCAGAATCGCGATTTTCATGATTTCACAAAATCGTGATTTTCACGGTTGTTCAGCATCACGATTTTCATAAGAGCTCAACATCACGATTTTCAAACCCCCAAAAATAGCGATTTTCATTCAAAATCGTGATTTCGAAGGTTGTCGAAAATCACGATTTTCACACAAAATAACTTTGATATAACTTTTTCATGTTTTCGTGTTTTGACCCCCAAGAGCCTGATTTGATATAACTTTTTCATGGAAAGTCCATTTTTTGAGCTCTATAGCTTGTTAGAAAGCTCGTTTCAGATCCTACATGGTCTCAACTGTTTTTTTAAATAGTGCACTAATTTTCAGATAGGATAATTTGAAGTTGACCCTCAGGTGGGACCAGGAACCCAAGGCGACTCCATTTTGAACCATACCAAGGGAAGATTTTGGACTCTTAACCAAAGCTTATGAACCTGAGATCTGGTAGACACCTAGGCAAGGATAGACAAAGCATTAGATCTTCTAAGGGAAGTGTCAACCATACAGCTAAGTCTTGGGCACAACAACTAAGTGGTTATCCTTACGTACTAAGCTCTAACACGTGACTCAGAAATGTCTTTTAGCATGGGGAAACCTGCAAGTGGCTCAGGAACTTCCTATCTACAAACACCCGAAGGTCCATATAAGACACAGTTGGAATATATTCGGACCAACCGATTAGGTGCTCGCATCTATGAGGATGGCCTAAGGCGATCAGTGGTCCAACTCAAAAATTCAGATCAACCCTTTGGACTTGAACACCCAGTAGTCAAGTTTGAAGAAGGTTCATACATTGATAAGGAAGGAACCATATATGTGGTCACCAACCTACCTGATAGGACAGATGATTTTGGAAACGTCATTCCTGAGAGTGAGATAGGAGACCTAGAGCAAGGAGATGTAGGACGAGAACCCAAGACTCCTAGAGGCAAGTCAGTTTTGACCAGAGTGATCACTCCATATTGGATCCCTCAAGACAACAAAAGCATAGAACTATCCTTGAATAGAGAAACAGAGGAAGCCTTTTGGAGATTCAAGCTAGATCAACCTAGCCAATTGGGCATAGTCATCATCTACGAGTTCAAGGGTCCAGAGACACCAAGCAAAGTTGTCTACCTGGAATAGATCAGGATTTGAAAATGAAAGACCTGAAAGAGAGAGACATCAAGCACATAGGCAACAAAGAGATGAACATGATTTTCCATTGCCTAGACCCCTAGAGCACCCAAGAACCCTTAGACCCACTCAAGTGATCAAGCCAATGAAGAATTATTTTGACGAGACAGGAGATCCATGTGGCCAAGCTCAAACAGGTGTTAAGAGCTGAACAGGTTGAGGATTTGTTCACCCAGTACGATGCATTTGGTTTGACTCTTAAGGGCACAACCTTAGCTTGGTTTCAACCACTGAGTAGTCGCAATTATCGCGATATAGGTCAACTACTAGATGAATTCATTGTAGAATTTTCCAAGAGTGGAAGCAGACATAACACATCATCTTTGATTCACAACTTCAAGCAGACACCCCAAGAAACAGTGAGACTAGCAGGAAGAAGGTTCAGACAATACCTAGAAAGATGCCCTACTCCAAAGTTACCCACACCAGCCAAACAAGTGGCCTTGTTCTTAGATGGCTTACTGAGCACCAAGTTAAGATCATATGTGTACTTGAAAGAGCCTAGATCCATAGAAGAGTGTGTGCGAATGTGCATTGACATAGAAGATAATTTGGGCGAGGAGTTAGAACTCTCCAAACTCTACAAAGATTCGGACTGTTCTACTATTCATACTTCCAGAACCTCCACTGAGATAGATGAGATAGTTGATCGGGTTGCCAAGAAGCTAGGAGTCCAAAATAGACAAATGCCAAGGGTCACCTCATTGAATTGATGTTATACTTGCAGAGGCGACCACATGGCTAATGTTTGCCCAATGCTAAACCAGAATGTAAGAGAAAAGAATGCCCCATATTGTACTATTGAAAGGAAATACAGAAACCGTATGGCTCATATTGTCCCTACAATAGGCAGGCTGTTAGACAAACTTATCATCAACCTACCAACAGGGTAGGTATTAGAACCAATACCAACAGCCATACTATCGACCACAACAACAATATCAGGCACCATATAAGCCACAACCAGTCCTAGGAAACCAACCACCAACTCCTACCAATGTGATTCCAGTTAAGTAGGCAGTGACGGAAGAGAACCTTAATAGAGCATTGGTGTCACTAACTCCATTGGTCTCAGAAAATGACCATCATGCTCGGAATCTTGACTACTTCTATGACGATAGTCCACAAGCTTATTACACCGAGTCACCTGAGCATAGTGAGAATTATCCTTATCACTACGAGACACCATCTATGGAACAAAATTGGGAACCTGAATACTCTAGTGTCATGTATACAAATCCTAACCCTAGGCCCCAGTTGAGACAAGTAAGACCACAAGCCCCTAGAAGACCATGTTTTAGATGCCAGGGTGACCATTTCATCCGTGAATGTCCCCACTCACCAACTCTGGGACAAGGACAGAACATCACAATACAAGCCTTTTGTCTTGAGTTTGGCAAAGAGCATCTCCCTAGAGATTGTCCAAGGAACCCCTCTAGTGCACCCAAGGTTACACCCATTAATGTGGTAGGCTTAGTGGTGGATTCAAGTTCAAGTAGCAATAATGCGGCTCCTATGCAAGCAGTCACTAGGGCACAAGCCTTGAAACAGGATAAGCCAGCTTAACAATCAGAGTCAAGTGAATCAAGAGAGCCTAGTAAGCGGAAAACAAGAACATGGAAAGATACCAGAGAGAAGGCCAATCGCAAGTGGAATAAAAAGTTATTGGAACTCGAAGAAAGCCTGAAAGAAGTGAAAACAAAAATAGAAGACATTGCATCTCAAAGTCCCTCGCATGTCGAAACTCCATCCCCTCCACCTCATCCTACCCCACCACTCATTGTAAATAGACCGCAACCAGGGTCTGTTCTTGCAGATCCAACGCCAGAAGGCCTGTACATGGCTCGACTCCAAGAAGGGCCTACAGCTGCAAACCTAGACAAGAGTTACCCTAAAGCAGATTTAGAGATTGACGGATGAAAATGTGCATGAAAATGGTAGAGCAAGCTCAAGCTATGCTTGAGACTAGTCAAAAGTTCAATCAGACAAACTCGGTCAAACCGGATTTGCATTTCCAGGGCTTACTAGAAAGATTAGAGCAGTTGGTAAACAAACCACAAGTTTCTTTACCTCCACAGGCTCAACCAGTTGTTGAGAGAGAAAGCTCTCCATCAATGAAAGCTTATGTTCCTAATTCCACGGATGTTGGAACACCTCTTTCAATTCAAGAGTGCTCTGAAGAGCTCTTGCGGGAAATACAAGAAGAGAAATGGGCCAAGGAGAAGGGTAATCCCCCTCCTATTCTTGAGATTGATGATCTTCATGATCAATTTCCCCAAGACATTCTGTCTATCTATGGAGACCAGATAGAGAAACAAGAAGATGAAAGATTAGATTTTCAATCTAATTTTTTACAAGAGTGGCCACAATTCACAAGCCCATGGGAATCTGAATCTCTTCAAATTAGAGCTCCCACAATACTGGTAAGACATGAAGACTCAGTGGTCCCAAGGAACACTGATGTCGTGAACAACACTAAGGTTCAATGTCATCTCACTGTAGAAGAGCTGCTCAAAGCAAAACCTGAACTATGGAATCATGTGAAGGATCACGTCCCAGAACTTGAATCCAATATGCCAAAAGGAGGCTCTAACCTACCAAGGTTACACAACCAAAGCAATCGTAGATTCAGGTGTTGGTGTTGCTATTGCGACCACCTCCTTGTGGAAGCGATGGGGCAAGCCCACATTAAGACCAACTAGAATGAAGCTTCAAATGGCCAACGATCATTTTGAAAGACCTCTAGGATTGCTAGAAGGGATAAATCTAACCACGTGTGGTGTAGAGTTTGAAACAACATTTGCTATATGTGACTTTGAGAAAAATAATGTCTACGAGATGATCCTAGGAAGACCCTTCCTACGACAATTGCAAATAGTACAGGACTAGGAAACCAACTCCTTGTACTTACAACACTTAGGGGTCACCTTCAAGGTCAACTTGAAGGATTACACCTTCAAAGATGTACCACGCCTACAGTGGAATCCTATCCACAAAGCGAAAGAAGATTCTATCTCTGTGCATTCTGGAAGTTCACCTGATCCATCATGGCTGCATGAAGATACTCATTTGTGGATGTGTAAGGTCACAGAGGAAGAGGAAAAATGCTTAAAGGCAAGAGAAGAAGGAACTTCACCAGGAGATAGACCAGTTAGAGACCCAACCTACACACTGATGATCTTTCCCAATGAGGAATTTGAGCCTCATGGCTGGCTTGAAATCTTAGCCACCATGGACATTGCGGTCAATGAAGAACAATGGACACCTCATTGTGATGAGGAGGGTTAGGATATTTCTGTGTTCATGTGTCAGCCCTTGCTAGAAGAATGTGACCCTAGTGATGTCATAGAAGAAGAAGAGAATGACGATGGTCTAGAATCCATTGTGATGGATAGTTGCTTTAACTCAGAGGAGCACTATCTAGAAGACATAGGGGTATTTACCCAAAAAGAAGAAGAACCTCTCACAAGTATCGAAACTATAAATTCCAAGGAAGGAAGTGAGGGTAGTCAAAAGAAAAAGAAAAGAAAAGCAGTGAAACAAGAAGAGGAGTCATTGTTCGAAGTACTAGAAAATTTCAAGAAATATGAAGTTGAAGGCTGAAAAATCCTGGCACGAATGCCTAAGAGAGAGACCATCATAGGAGCATCATGTGATAATAAAGAAAAGACCAAGAAAATTGTAGTGACCATTGAAGAGAACGAAGAGAGATGCACGTATATAGGAGATGACCTAAGTGAAAGAGAAGAAATGGAGCTCGTAGCTCTATTAAGGGAATATAGGGATGTGTTTGCATGGCACTATAGAGACTTGAAGGGGGTAGATCCAAGAATATGCTCTCATATGATCCCCATGATTGCTGACACCAAGCCTACCAAATAGAAACCCATGATTGTTGATTGAAGCCAGATTTATCTACGAGATTGAGCATACTGAGTGGGTGTCCCCCATTGTAGTGGTGCCCAAGAAGAACGGGAAGTTGCAAGTGTGTATTAACCTTAAAAAAGTTAATGCCACTACGATCAGAGATAGTTATCCACTTCCAATCACGAAATACCTATTGGAGCGTGTTGCAGGCAAGGAAGTTTATAGCTTCCTTGATGGATTTTCAGGTTACAATCAAGTAGCCATTGCCCCAAAAGATTAACACAAAACAGCTTTTGCCACAGAGTGGGGAATTTTTGCATTTTGTGTGATGCCATTTGGGCTAACCAATGCACCTGCAACATTCCAAAGGCTCATGTGTCATGTCTTCAAAGAGTTCTTACAGAAGAGCTTAGAAGTATATGTGGATGATTTATGTGCTCATTCCCAACAAAGAAGATACCACATCCCTGAGCTCACGCAGATCTTCAACAAATGTAGAGAATATCGAGTTTGTTTGAACCCAGAAAAGTGTGTGTTCTTGATATGACAAGGTAAAATCTTAGGTCACATTGTTTCTAAGAATGGAATATCAACAGATGAGGATAAAGTAAGAGCCATATCCGAGTTACTGAGGCCAAGGAATGTTAAAGAGGTACAAGACTTTATGGGCCATTGTGGATATTATCGTAGATTTATCCACATGTATGCAATCATAGCCAAACCTCTTTATGCCTTGTTGACAAATTTTGAGTGGAACGACGAATGTGAAAATTCCTTCAATGAACTGAAGAGACGTTTGTGCACGGCACCAATACTGACCACTCCTAATTGGAATAAGCCATTCCATGTCCATGTGGATACATCCAATCATGCCATAGGATGTGTGCTAGCACAACCCACTAGTGAAGGAAATTTAGATTTATCCATAGCATATGCTAGCAGACAGCTAACCGTAGCTGAAGGAAACTATACCACAACTGAGCAAGAGGGCTTAGGCATGTGTTGTTATAAGGGTTGCCCACAGTTTCCTCATGCAATGGCACCCTCTAGCCCTCATAAAAATATCTCTTTTTTGTATTTAGGAGATGTCCATATGAACACTCTCCTAAGCCCCTTTTTTGATATTTCCCTTAGGCTATGGTTTTGAAGCCTCTCAAATAATGTAGCTTTTTGGCACATGTAGAAATCCCCACGTAGAAGTTTCCCACGCCTTCATTTCTTTTGAGTTGGTTGTTGGAGAATATTCACAAAGATTTAGAGAGAGATGAGCATGTGCTCCTTTTTGACTAGTCAAAAAGAGCACATGGGAGAATGTGTTGAGCCTATAAATAGAGGCTCATTTCTTGTAAAGGAGGTCCCTTGGCCATGGCCTTGGCCTCCATTTTGGTAATGGAAGAAGGTGTCATTTGCTACTCTCTTGCCTCCTTGTGTGCAATGGCGTTGGTCTTGGTGTATGGATTTGCATGTGTGTGTGCATGGTTGGGAGGATGTTCCCCTTTGCTCCTTGTGACGTTGGCCATTGTTGCCATTGGTCCATGAGTGTGGGTGAACCTCTCCTCTCATTCTTTGCCCCAACTTGGAGAAACCTCTCACTTCCATGTGAGGCGGTTAGGGTTTGTTGCTCCCCTTTTCTCAACAAATTTTGGCGCCGTTGCCGGGGAAGTCGGCCTTTAAGGCTAGGGAAGTAACTCTCTAGTTCCACATTCCTCATTTAAGGCTTAATTTTTCATAGTTCATTATAGGCCAACACACTTAGAACTTCAGCATTGATCCTTCTTATCTCCTATGGATGATTTGATGATTTGCAGGAATAGTGTTGGATAAGTTGTTTGAATCTCAGGAAAGCTTGTAAAATGACAGGACTCATAATGTTGCACTATTGTTTATTCATTTTATGAGCACAGAACACTCATGTTAAATTTCAAACTTGATTGACTAGGAGCTTAGTATGAATGATGGAAGGAACATAACTTAAGCATGCTACTACATATTCATCTCATGCTATGCAATGCAATATGTCACATTCACTTGGAGATTACAGATTTTGGCATCATATTTGGACTATAGAGATAAGAAGATTTTCAGGAGCTCTTCTCATTAGAAGAGAAAGTCCTATGTGAAAGATGCTCCATGAAGTGGAAATTAAAAATGGAATTAACATTTTTTTGGCTGCTTCTTTTCAAAAATCAGTCTACTTGTTGTGTATGTTTAATTTTCAGGTATTGGAGCTTTTGAGTGAAGGCACATGGGAAGGAGGCTGGGCTGACTGCCCCCCAAGGGGATTGTGTCGCTCAGCATTGCAGGCCTGAAAGACGTGAAGACTTACAAATTTGGATACATGCTGGGCTGACTGCCCCCCCTATTCTCAAGCAACACGCAGAAGGAAGAGGGCGCAGAGGTTCTCCCTTCGGAGTTTGCATATCCAAAGGAAAAGTGTATCGACAGACATATCCCATGCTTGGAATCCCATGAAACCGTCTTCGAGATATTGCAGGTCTTACGCGCAGAGCAACAATCTTCGAGAACCCAGCACCCACGAGATTCAGACTTCCTCCTGAAGACATTGAGAACCTCAACGCAGCAAGATGGGAAGTCGAAGGCGAGGTGCAAGGAGTAGTAGAAGAGGTAAGGTGAGAGAGCAGAGGAAGAGTCTCCCCTGCTGCCAAAACCACGGGGAAGCAAGAGTATGCACATCCCAAAACGATCGCCAGGGTGACTGAAAAGGATGTGCAAAACTGCGAGCCCATCACAAATCATTCCAAGAAGATGTGGCAGAGCAAGGCGTGACCCCAAACAAAGCAAGAGGGAGCCATCGCTCACCTTCCTCGAACAGGCCCTGAAGCCCAGGAATGACCATAAGGATACGGGTTCCTAAAATGGAACCGAGTGTGATTGGGAGGGAAAGAACGATTCTTCCCCCACCTACCACGCGCAGCCCGAGGAGCACATTTGAGTGCAACGGATATAAAGAGAGGGGGGCTTCAACTCCCCACCATGTCCTAGCCTGACGGATCTGAAGCATGTCAATAAATGATGAGAGAGAGGCAATCAACCTACTTCTTTACTTTTGAAATGCGTATAACAAAAAAAAAACGTTAGAGTTGATGTGAAGAAATAGGGATCCCAAGATAATATTACACATTCAAAATTTATTTGGTTTTCTTGAAATTTGAAGAGAGGGATGGGAAAAAAAGAAAACTACCCAATCCCCCTTTCCAATTCATGCACTAATTCAGAGACGACAAAGATGGTGTGTGATGCCACTGAGCATGTGAGAGAATGTGTATGTGAGAGAGAAAGAGAGAGAGAGAAGGGAGTTAGGGGTGTTTTTATGCATCAAACAGAAATGAACTAAAATTACTCCAAAAGTTAAAAGAAAGAGGTACCCTAGGCCAACCGAAGGCCACACCTATTCATCCTCCTCCAAGTGTCAAGGTGCATCTCACGAAGTATGGACACGCAAACTTGGAAAAACCAACGGCTAAAGGCCGACTTCCCCGGCAACGGTGCCAAAATTTGTTGAGAAAAGGGGAGCAACAAACCCTAACCGCCTCACATGGAAGTGAGAGGTTTCTCCAAGTTGGGGCAAAGAATGAGAGGAGAGGTTCACCCACACTCATGGACCAATGGCAACAATGGCCAACGTCACAAGGAGCAAAGGGGAACATCCTCCCAACCATGCACACACACATGCAAATCCATACACCAAGACCAACGCCATTGCACACAAGGAGGCAAGAGAGTAGCAAATGACACCTTCTTCCATTACCAAAATGGAGGCCAAGGCCATGGCCAAGCGACCTCCTTTACAAGAAATGAGCCTCTATTTATAGGCTCAACACATTCTCCCATGTGCTCTTTTTGACTAGTCAAAAAGGAGCACATGCTCATCTCTCTCTAAATCTTTGTGAATATTCTCCAACAACCAACTCAAAAGAAATGAAGGCGTGGGAAACTTCTACGTGGGGATTTCTACATGTGCCAAAAAGCTACATTATTTGAGAGGCTTCAAAACCATAGCCTAAGGGAAATATCAAAAAAGGGGCTTAGGAGAGTGTTCATATGGACATCTCCTAAATACAAAAAAGAGATATTTTTATGAGGGCTAGAGGGTGCCATTGCATGAGGAAATTGTGGGCAACCCTTATAACAACAGCATGGTATATACTGTGAAGAAGTTTAGACACTACCTATTGGCCAACAAATTCAAGTTCCTTACTGATCATCAAGCTTTGTTATATTTGGTCAATAAACCTTGCAATACAGGTTGTCTAGTAAGATGGTTCCTCCTCCTAATGGTATATGACTTTGAAGTTGTTGTTAGAAAAGGTAGGACCCACCTTCGGGCAGATCACCTTTTTCGCATCACTTCAGGAGATTCACCGCAAGGAGTGTCTGATGAACTACATGATGCTTATCTGTTCAATTTAGAAGTTGTTCCTAAATGGGTAAATAAGTTGGTACTAGTGCTAACCTTCGGACCCGCAAATAAATATGTGAAAATGTCACAAGAAGAAATTGTAAAATCACAGAAATATCACATATTGGCAGGAAGCATGTACAAACAAGATACTGAGGGCATATTAACTTGTTGTGTTGAGGACGATGAACATAGAAGTTGGTTGCAACAAGCTCATGAAGGATTGCTAGGAAATCACTATTCTAAACAACGAACAATGCAGAATCTAAAACGTTTAGGAGTGTATTGTCCTAGCATGGACAAAGAAATTCATGAGTGGATTAAGAATTGTCCAGTGTGCTAGGAAAAATCCCCAGTGGAGCATGCAACCCTTGATCAAGTGCCATTAATTCCAGATTGGAGTGCTCCATAGGTAGAATTTAAGAGATCGGGAACATTACCCAAAGAGGCTAGTCTAGCAAGAAGACGAAGCATGGAGCAAGAGGCTCAAGACTATGCCTTAGTTGGAGGCAACCTATATCAAAGAGGAAAAGATGGTTATTTAAGACTGTGTGTTCATGAATCAGATTATGTGAAAGTCTTAGAGGTCGCACATAGTGGTGTTGCAGGTGGACATTTTGGTCTTGACCGAGTAATTAAGACCATTCTATTCTCTAGACTTTGGTGGCCAACTCTTCATATGGATGCACATACCTATGTGAAGAAATGTGACACATGCCAACGTGCACAATATCCAGTTAGAAAAGATGAGATGCCTTTGAGACCAATGATGGGAGGATGTGCATTCTCGAAATGGGGTATAGACTTTGTAGGTCCTATTAACCCCCAAGCTAGAAACTCCCATGCAGAGTACATTATTGTAGCCACAGATTACCTTACAAAGTGGGTAGAAGTCAAAGCCACAACAAAGAATGATGCTCAGACGACGGCTAAGTTCTTATTCGAGAATGTGTTCACGAGATATGGACTACCAATAGAGTTAGTGAGCGATAGAGGCACACACTTCTTGAATGAATTCATTGAAAATCTTCTCCAAGAATTCTTGGTGATACATAAGAAGTCTGCCCCCTATCACCCACAAGTTAACGGACAAGCTAGGAGCACCAATAAGATCCTCTGTAACGTATTGACAAAACTGGTAAATAATAAACGCTCTGATTGGGACAAACAACTTCATCATGTTGTTTGGGCGTATCGAGCTGCCTACAAAATGGTACTCAATGCCACCCCATTTCAGATGGTCTTTGGATAGAATGTTGTGCTACCATTGGACTTCTTCATCCCAGCCTTAAAAGTAGCACAAGAGCATGAGTGGAATGGACATGAATTGTCCTCTAGGATCTTTGATCTAGAATGCTTAGGTGAGACGAGGCTACGAGCAACAGCAGGCATCTATGCTGCAAAGAAAGACAAAAGGCTTATTTTGATGCACACATCAAGGATAAAGGATTGAACGAGGGAGACTTAGTGCTGGTGTACACACTAAAGCAACATGCCCGTAAATTGGAAAAAAGAGGATACAGACCCATGATCATTAATAGAATTTCCACTAGCGATGCAGTTCAGTTGGCCACTCTAGAAGGTGACATCTTGCCAAACTATATTAGTGGATGTAGAGTCAAGCTGTATCAAGAACCTCTTACAGAGGATATGCTAATGAGACTCAACACTGCTAAGAAGCGAAAAGAAGAAGACTTAAGGGTTAGAGAAGAAGCACAAGCAGAGGCCAGAGAGCGCATTAGGAAAAATAAGTTAAGGCGACTAGGCCTAGATGTCAACCCAAAAGCCCCAAAATATCACATGGACATGTGCCAAAAATCAGGCATAATTACTTCTCAAATCATTGACCGATGTCCCTTTGTGACCATAGAGATAGGACAAGGAAAGAGTGCCAGGACTGTGAAAGCATTGATTGACTCAGATGCAGCAACTGGTGTAGTTAGACTTTCCTACTGCCAATACTTGCAGTTGAACATCAATCCCATAGAAGCTTATCTCATAGGATTGGGAGAGGTGGAAACCCCTTGTTTGGACGACGTGGAATTTCCCATCTACCTTCAAGATGTTCCAATGAAAGTCAAAATGCTAGTATGTCACGATGAAGACATTACAGAGCCACTTGTCTTGGGTCAAGATTAGATTTACGACCATGCAATCAACTTGAACCTAAGAAGTCAAATTCTTCAAGTTTGGGTACAGGAACAATGCATTACATTAGAATTAGAGAACTGCATGCCCACAAATCCAGATGTCACACATTCTCTTAGTTCATCTAAGACTAATCATATAGAAGAAGATGTTGTATGTGTCGAAAGCTCTATGATGCAGAAGGATACTGCCCCCAACAAAAGAGTGGAAGACCTATTGAGACTTCCTTCTTGTACGAAGTCTCAGCCATCTATAACAGTTCAACCACACAGGCCAGAGCAACAGTACAAGACCACTCCTATATCAACTAGACAAACAAATTTCAAGAAGAAAGCAATTTCTGGTGCGAAGCAGATCTTGGTATGAAAAGGAGAGCAACCACCAACTTTGCCACCACAATTCCCACTCAGGTAAGCCCACCATGCGAAGACAAGAAACAAGCAACCAGGACCAACTCAACCAGAAAATCTGCGACAAATTTGGGTGGGTTCCCAAAGGACTCTTACATGCACATAGGCCTATGCTCTCCACCATGCAAAAGGTCTCAACCAAGAAGCCAAGGAGAGAAAAGGGAAAGAACCGAGCACAGAGACCACAAGAGGATAAACTCATCTCTTCAACAATAGTCAGAAGACCAACAATAATGGTATGTGTATGGAAGCCAAAAGCACCTGTAGGCCCCACAGAACCAAAGAGCCAAGGACAAAGGATCAAACCCTCAAGAAACCATCCAAACATGAAGCAGCCAAAGGAGGTCACTAAACAATCGAAGACCATTGTCAAATGGATCCCTATAAGGAGGAAGGATGAGTTGTCATCTTGAGATCCAATGGATACCTCCAACAAAGATGGCATCAACATCTACAAGTGACATCAAGCCTTGACGAGCAACAACCATGTGCTCCTTGCACAACCCTGCCTTTTGCACCAAAGTATGCATTAATATAGGGCCACATTACATGGCCGTGGATCGACACAATAGAGAGTCCGATGCACAAGAGCACTTTGACACATGTAAAGTATTTTTCTGATACTAACCTTTGTCTTCTTGTTTTGTGACATTGTTCTACAAGAGAGAGAGAGAGGATAGAAAAAAAAAGCAAAAAAAAAGGAGGAAGAAAAAAAGAAAGAGAATGAACTTGTTCCCAGGTTTGGCTCATGGAACATGAATGAGTCATGCTTAATTGAAGGTAAAACCGTTGATTAGTGGGCATTTATCAGTTTGGATAGAAGTATGTCTCGGCTAGCAGATGATATTAGAATGGAGATACATTAATCACACCGTGCAAGATTGCCCATACAATAAGCAAGCAGTTAGGCAAGCTTATCCATAGCCATACCCTCAACAAGGAAGATACCAGAACCCGTATCCACCACAACCATATGGTAGACCACAGCAACCATATCAACAACCCTATCAAAATTAGCAAAGGCCTCAGCATGTGTTAGCTTAGCAACCTCCAGCCCCAGCCAATGTGATTCCAATGAAGTACGCAGCGGTAGAAGTAAACCTAAGTAGAGCCATAGTGCCAATAACACCATTGCTTTCAGAAAGTGACCCCAGCGATCATAGTTTTGACTCGATGCATATTGATAGCCCCCAGGCTTACTACATGCAGTCACCTGAGCATAATGAGTCATACTATTATGAAGACCCTAGTGAACCCAGTTGGGAGCCAGAGTATGCAAATCTCATGTATGCAAACCCCAACTCTAGACCTCAACCTAGGCAGGTAAGACCCCCAATTCCTAGAGGAACATGCTACCGATGTCAGGGAGATCACCTCATTCATAATTGCCTGATGCATGCACCTACACAAACCCAATCTGTGACAATTCAAGGATTTTGTCAAGATTGCATAAAGGAGCATCTCTTACGAGACTTCCCAAAGAACCCCAATAATATGCCAAAAATCACTCCTATCAATGTTATTGGGCTAGTTGTAGACTCAACAGGAAGTGTGACTTCCACCACCCCTGTGCAAGTGGTTACTAGAGCTCAGGCTTTGTAGCAAAACCAAGCTGTAGGCCAAGAAAAGGGTTCTGAGGTTAGTGAGACTGAGAGCATAACCAAGAAATGAACGAGAGCTTGGAAAGATAGCCGGGAAAGGATGAAAAGACAATGGTCTAAGAAGATGAGCGAATTGGAAGAGAGCATAAGAGAAACAAAAGCCAAAATTGTTGAACTCACCTCTCAAACAAACTCTCACATACCACCACCACCTCCACCCCTACCATCATCTCATACAATTCCACCACCACCAAAAGTAGGATCAATATTAGTTGACCCCACTCCTGAGGACATAGACATGATGCCCAAAGCATATCAGGCAAGAATTCAAAAAGGGCCAAATGTTACAAATCATGACAAATGTTACCCTAGAGCTGATCTAGAGCTAGAAAGAACCAAACTTTGTGCTAAAATGGTAGCATTGGCTCAGACCATGTTTGAAGCCAGTCGCCTCTTCAACTACTCTTGCTCAGCTAAGGCACAATTGCATTTTGATGGACTGTTGGAGAAGTTAGAGAGCATAATTGCAAGATATGGCAAGGAAGTAGCCTCCCAAGGAAAAGACGAGGCAAGTGAAAGAATAAGCCTTCCTCCCCAGGAAGCTTATGTGCCTAATTCCACTGAACCAGACACCTCTTCTTCTATGAATAAGTATTCACTAGAATTCCTGCGAGAGATTCAAGAAGAGAAATGGGCTAAAGAAAGTGAAGTCCCTCCCCCCATTGAACTTCTGGATGACTTGCATGATCAATTCCCACAAGATATCCCGTCCATTTATGGAGAACATGAGAGCATCCAATCCCACGAGAGATTAGACTTTGAGTCTAATTCCTTACAGGAACTACCCCATTTCACAGGCCCATGGGAAGCTAAGTCTACCTCTATGAGAGCACCCACGATCATGATAAGAAACGAAGACTCAGTCATACCGAGGAACACAAAGGTAGTAAAGAACACTAAGGTGCAATGCAATCTCACTTTAGAAGAGCTACTCAAGGTTAAGCCAGAATTGTGGAAACATGTAGCCAATCAAGTGCCAAAAGTAGCAAAACCTCGTTCACAGGTAAGTTCGCATAGAACGGTACCAGAAGTACCCTTGGACAAGATAGGAGACATGAGTGAAGGAGAAGAAGGAAACACCTATCTTCCCAAGGATACGCAACCAAGGCAATTCTGGATTCAGGTGCAGGAGTTGCTATTGCTACCACTTCCCTATTGAAGCGTTGGGGCAAACCAGCACTCAGGCCAATGAGGATGAATTTGCAGATGGCTGATGGCCACATTGAGAGACCTTTAGGACTATTAGAAGGAATAACTCTCATTACACGTGGTGTAGAGTTTGAGCATACTTTTGGTATATGTGACTTTAGCAAGAATCAGGCCTATGAGATGATTTTGGGGAGACCATTTATGCGGCAGTTGCAAGTGGTACAGGATTGGGGAACCAATTCCTTGTATTTGCAACACTTAGGTGTCACGACCAAAGTTAATCTCAAGGATTACTCTCATAGAGATGTAGCCCCAATCCAATGGAATCCCATCCATAAAGCCAAAGATGATACTGATTCAGTGCATTCCATAGGATTAGGATCCTCATGGATGCATGAAGACACCCACTTATGGATGTGTAAAGTAGTTGTAGAAGAAGAGAAAAGAGAGAAAGCCAGAGAGATGGGTGCGAAGGAAACTCATAGATCAATTCAAGACCCAACTTATGCACCTGTAGTTTTCCCAGACGAAGAGTTTGAACCTCATGGTTGGGTAAAAATTTTAGCAACAATGGATGTAGCCATCAATGAAGAATAATGGACACCCCACTGTGACGAGGATGGCTATGACATTTCAGTCTTCACAATAGAGCCACTCATGGGTGATTGAGTTGTTGAAGAATGTGAACCTAACATGGACACATTTGAGGATGCAAGTGACTCCGATCTAGAGTCAATCATTACGGACCCCCATTTTGCATCAGATGAGGAATATTTCTATGAAGTAGAGGCTCACCCTCAGAGACACAAAGAAATTATGAATGAGATGAGATTAACCACACAAGTGACCACTAAAACGAAGGCAAGAAAAGGAAGAAGAGAGAGGTCACACCAGAAAAGGAAGAATCTTTGTTTGAGGTCCCAGAAAACTTCAAAAAGTATGAGATAGATGATAGGAGAGTCATGGTAAGAATGCCTAAATGAGAAGCACAAGTAGGAGAGGCCTATGATAACAAAGAAACCACCAAGAAAATAGTTGTAGCCATAGAAGAAGGAGAAGAAAGATGCACTTACATAGGACATGACTTGACGAAAGAAGAAGAGCAAGAGTTGATAGCTCTGCTAAGAGAATACAGAGATGTATTCGCTTGGAGTTATAAGAATTTGAAAGGTGTAGACCTGACATATGCTCACACACTATCCCCATGACCTCAAATACCAAACCCTCTAAACAAAAGCCATACACATACAATGATAATTATGTTGTCAATATCAAAGAAGAGATAGATCGCTTGGTTGAAGCCGGGTTTATCTATGAAATTGAGCACACTGAGTGGGTATCCCCCATCGTAGTGGTGCCCAAGAAGAATGGAAAGTTACGTGTATGGATTAACTTGAAGAAGGTTAATGAATCCACTATTCGTGATAACTATCTGCTTTCTATCACTGAGCATCTATTAGAAAGAGTAGTAGGCAAGGAAGTGTACAGCTTCCTTGATGGATTTTTTGGCTACAATCAAGTGGCCATAGCTCCAGAAGATCAGCATAAGATAGCTTTTGCCACAGAGTGGGGCATAATTGCTTTTCAGGTAATGCCATTTGGTCTCACCAATGCACCCGCTACCTTTTAGAGACTGATGTGTCATGTATTTAAAGAATTCTTGAGGAAGAATTTAGAAGTCTATATTGATGATCTCTGTGCGCATTCCAACATTAGACCGACACATATACGTGAACTCAGGCAAATCTTGGACAAATGTAGAGAATATCAAGTCTGCTTGAACCCAGAAAAGTGTGTTTTCATGGTAAGGCAAGGCAAGATTCTAGGACACATAGTGTCAAAGAATGGCATATCCACGGATGAGGAGAAAGTGAAAGCTATAGCAAAGCTACCTAGGCCAAAGAATGTCAAGGAAGTGCAAGCTTTCATGGGGCATTGTGGTTATTACCGATGTTTTATACACATGTATGCCATCATTGCAAAGCCTCTGTACGGACTTTTGACCAATTTTGAGTGGACGTATGAATGTGAGAAATCTTTCAATGAGCTTAAACGGCGATTGTGTTCAGCACCAATCTTGACGACACTAGATTGGAACAAGCCTTTTCATGTTCACGTAGATGCATCCAATTATGCTATTGGATGTGTGCTTGCACAACCTACTAGTGAAGGTAATATGGATCTTCCAATTGCATACGCTAGTAGATAGTTGAATGCAGCTGAACGAAACTATACGACCACCAAACGAGAAGGATTAGGCATGGTATATGCGGTTAAAAAGTTTAGACATTATTTGCTTGCAAATAAGTTTAAATTTTTTACTGATCACCAAGCACTATTGTACTTGGTCAACAAGCCATTGAATACAGGTAGATTAGTGAAATGGTTTCTCTTGCTAATGGAATATGACTTTTGAGGTTGTAGTGAGGAAAGGCAAGACTCATTTGAGAGCAGATCATCTATCTAGGCTCACCTCTAGAGAGGCCCCACAAGGAGTATCAAATGACCTTCTTGATGCTTACTTGTTTAATTTGGAAGTGGTACCTTAGTGGACTAAGACATTAGTGCCAGTATTAACATACGTGCCTAACCACTCAGTAATAAACACTCAAGGTAGGGAGGTAGTTAAAGCCCAAAAGTACCATATCATGGCAGGAAGTATGTACAAGCACACAGATCAAGGGATATTAGCTTGTTGTGTGGAGGAGGATGAGTACGCTAAATGGTTGCAATTAGCACATGTGGGTGCATTAAAGCAACACTACTCGAGGCAAAGAACCCTACAGACACTGAGGAGACTCGGAGTGCACTGGCCAACTATGGAAGCAGATGTCCATAGGATGTGCAAGGAATGCCCAATCTGCCGTACTAAACCACCAGAAGGCCTATTTATGAAATTTGGGAATTATTCAAGTCCCATTTATGTTACTTACTATGTTAACTTATTAAGTTTGAGTCCAAACTTGATACCTCATTTATAATACAACTATGCTTAATATTAAATCATTAATTTAATTTACCCCAATGAAGAGATAATAACATGTTGTAGAGTTTAAATGAGTTGAAAAGTAAAACATTGGGATATAAAGAATTGTCTCAAAATCCTGCGTAATTCCCATTTTTCCCGAATAGGCCTTCCAGTGGAATGGGTGTCTTTAGTACCCGATTGGAGTGAACCATTGGTAGCCTTCCTGAGGACGAAAACATTCCCTCAAGACATGACTTTGGCTAGGCAAAGAAGTTTAGAACAAGAAGCCCTAGACTACTCACTCATTGGAGATAACTTATACAAGCGTGGCAAAGATGGTTTCCAAGAAGATCTTGGAAACTGCTCACCAGGGTGTAGCAGGAGGACACTTTGGTCTAGACCATGCGATTAAGGCAATCCTATTTGCAGGCTTGTGGTGGCCAACCCTTCACATGGATGCACATGCCTACGTGAAGAGGTGTGATCTTTGTCAGCGGACTTAGTATCCTATACGCAAAGATGAGATGCCATTGAAACCTATGATGGGTGGACGTGCATTCTCAAAGTGGGGAATAGACTTTGTACGTCCTATTAATCCCCCAGCTAAGGGTTCCCATGTTGAATACATTATTGTGGCCACAGATTATCTAACCAAGTGGGTAGAAGTAAAAGCTACAACGAAGAACGATGCTCAAATGACAGCTAAGTTCTTATTTGAGAATGTGTTCACAAGTTACGGGTTACCTATAGAGCTAGTAAATGATAGAGGCACTCACTTCTTGAATGAGGTTATTGAAAATATTCTTCAAGAGTTCTTGGTGATACACAAGAAGTCTGCACCCTATCATCCACAAGCTAATGGACAAGCCGAGAGCACAAACAAGATTCTATGCAATGTGTTGACCAAATTAGTGAATAATAAATGCTTTAATTGGGATAAACAGCTACACCATGCTATTTGGCATATAGAGTTGCCTATAAAACAGTGCTCCAAGTGGCACCCTTTCAGATGGTATTTGGCCAAAATGCAGTGCTACCATTGGACTTCTTGATACCTACATTGAAAGTAGCACAAGAGCATGACTGGACAGGCCATGAGCTCTCCTCTAGAATCTTTGATCTAGAACGGCTAGGCGAAACAAGACTGAGAGCTGCTGCAAGGATATATGCAGCTAAGAAAAGACAAAAGCCGTATTTCGATGCCCACGTTAAGGATAAATGCTTGAAGGCTGAAGACTTAGTTTTGATATATACCCTGAAACAACATGCAAGAAAATTAGAGAAGAGAGGCTACGGACCAATGATTATCAATAGGATCTCCACAAGTGGAGCAGTTCAACTAGCCACTCTAGAAGGCAATATTCTACCTAGTTACATAAGTGGATGCAGAGTCAAGTTATATCAAGAACCCCTCACAGAGAGATGCTAAATCGACTCAATACTACAAGGAAATGTAAAGAAGAGGAAAAGCGAATTTGAGCGGAAGCACAGGCAAAAGCATTGGAGCATTTCCGAAGAATGAAATTGAGAAGACAGGGTAGAGATACACCTAGGCCAGATGCCTAACCAATATCAAAAGAACAACGAGTAACCTGTCACCACCTATCACTAATCCAATGGCAAATAAACATGCCAAAAATTCATTTAATTTCACACCAATACAATGGGGATACATCTCCCGCACAAGAATGAATCCTGCAAGAGGATCCAACCTGCCATGAATAGCCTAAGCCCAAATCCAAGTGAATGGAGATAAGTAACCATCCAAAGCTATCACACAAGCATAAAGGGTCTACTAGAGTACTCTTCTAGAATAAAATCCGATGAAATTTTGACAACATTTCCTCTATAAAATGGACTCTGAACCAAAATAACCATGTAGAAAATACCATCCACTTTAATGCCAAAATATAGTGGCAATTATATGTAATGATCAATGGTAACATGACTCAATGCAAAGCCAACATAGATGATCAAATGATATATAGTTGAGGCTCCAATTGGATTACATACCTACACAAAAATAAGAATACAAGTACTAACCAAGATTGAAAATCAACTTATATAGATTGTGTGCAACCATCATTGTTTCCAAACACTTGACAAGATCATGCTTTACTCTCATATGGAAGAGCTACCACAGTGATCATATATGGTCAAATGGAAGCAAACACCAAAGCACAACTGCTCATACACACTTCTACCAACTATCTTTTCTCCAATGAAGCTCTAAACCAAGAGCTAAAGAGAGATTTGAAGATAATTCCAATTTTCAACTATCTTTAGGATTGCATAAGAAAAATATGATAGTTCATAAATTGCCTTTTTTATGATCTAAGCTTCAAGATTTTCCTTTGAGATCTTCAGCAAACTTGAAGATCTTTTTTATTGGCTATGTAACAATACTTAGAACACCTCAATTGGAGGTGTGTAGCTCAAGATATACACAAAGCAAACATCTATTGTTGATTTCACCTTCACCTGCAACACTTTGTATTCTACATTTTTGGCAACCTAGAAGTCAAAATATGGACCTGTGTTCACGTTGTAGCTACTTTCTCAAGCTATGCACAACAAGTTGAATTGCTTCAATATGATCTTTAAAACTCAAGTTACAACAAAAAAAATTGACATGTTGCCCAAGTGATTGTAGATTCGTCTTCTACATATGTCTTAGTCTTTTGAATTTTTGATGAAGTAAAGCTCCAAACCAGATTTTATGCCCTTCATATGAATTGTATTCTCTTTGTTCGCTACACAGAAAGCTTTAAAACACACCAATTTGAGCTTTTAAGCTCGAGTTATTATCAAAATACCAAGAGGCTATCAAGAGGTGCCGACCTGCACATTCATCTCTTCTACGCTGTTAGGCCGCTGGAAAGGAATATCATTCTATTTAGTAGAAAGTGTAATTAGGAATAGACGTGCATTGAAAGGATGTCGCGCAAACATTGTAACCCTTTTTTGATAATAGAAGAAGTGATTGGAAGAGAGCGACAAAGGCGTCACCGGACTGTGCGTCTGGGCGATGTGTCTGGAGGTTGATTCCGGTGTAGTTATTTACATTGTTGTATCGTCTATGTTATCATTATTCAGTATTGAATAATCATGGTACTGTGTTAATGTTCGATTGAGTTATTTATGAAGTGCATGTATAATGGTGATGATAAGTTAGCAGATATTAAGTCTCTGTGTATTCGGGTGTGGTGATTGTTATACGTTGTTATGCATTGGGGATTAGTAGTTAAATTTGTCGGAATCGTCATAATAGTAATGAAGAGATGAATATAGTAATGAAGTGAATGGGAAAATACATAAAGGGCCTCTGTATTACAGACCCCTGACCATCCCAAGAACCCAGGTGCAGTCGAAACGTAAGTTATAACTAACTCGACAACATAGCAAATTAACATTGGCATCGGCCATGGGGCATGGAGTAGCGAGTCGGCAAATAGATTAGGGTTTGAGAAAGAATCCTATGATATATGGCTATAACGTGTTCCGGAGAATCATACCTGAAGTACAAAAGGGATCAACATCCCTGGGAAGTTCCTAGCGCATTGGGAATGCCTCATGGTGGAAGTGGTGACAGACAATCATTGAAAGGAAAGCGGGAGATATGGGCTAGTGGAGTGCCACCTCAACATTTCCTTGTGCACGGACTACAGGGTATACCAGAAGTGCAACCAATCCCATCCACGAAAAGTACTGGTGGGAAAGTAATCGCTGCTTCCGATGATAGTTTGGAAAATTTCGGTAGCAGTTTGTGGAATTACGATGGTAGGTCGGACAATTCCGGGGTCGGCTTGTAGAATTTTGGTGACAGCTCTACTTCGGGTTTCGATTTCGGAGAAACTAGTGTATTGTTGGATGAAATTTCGGGTGAAAAGTTTACCTCAGAAGCCAACTACGAGGAATGGCAGTTGGGTGTAGGCATGTGTGATCAACTTAATGATATCAGATTACCGGAGAACTTGCAAGGTGGTGAGACGACACAATAGTAATTAGGATTAACTTGTTCAAATCATTCTGCAGTGATATTTCCTCTTGATTTAAACAACATGAGTGGTTCACAATAGCAACAACAACATCACCAGCAACAACAGCAACAACAACATCGCCAGCAACAATAGTAACAGCAACAACAACAACAAAAATAGCAGATCATACCCCCATGATCGATACTTGTTGTAGTTACGTATACAAAATTTGGAGGATTTCCCGATGATGATCTTGATGCCCATGTGCATACTCTTGAAATCAATTATGTTGTACTCAACTATCAAGCGGATCCGGCATATAAGGCTACAGTGTTCCAATCTACTCTGGTTAATGAGGCTACCTGATGGTTAACCGAATATGATATTAATCATTTTGATCAATATGACGATGTTAATGATGCCTTCTTACAATGTTTTTTATTAAAGAAAAATGAGACTGAGATCTTCGACTATTTGCAAAACAATAGACAGAAACCACATCAGAATGTGCAAGAGTATGCAACTTTATTCCGTACTCATCTACGGAAACTGCTTCCGACACATGCTAACCTACCGGATGACGTGATTATTCAGTGGTTTATTAATGGACTAAACCTTCAGCTCAAACAAGTTATGATTATACGATGTGTGGGCGGTATGACCTTGGATGCAGTAATAGCCATGGCATTGCAATTGGAGCATAAAGTTGGTGGTTTCACTGAAGATCTGGATTGGTTAAAGGCATCCAAGAGCATGAGCGAGGATCCATTGAAACATGGGTACTGCACAAAATGCAAGAACCCGGGACACACTACTTCCACATGTGCATTAAACCAAATGTACTATGCTATTTGTAATATGGCAAGTCATTCTACCGAAACGTGTCCATATAATGCCAAAGTACAGACCAGACCAACCGTAAATGCCATAATACAGGAGTAGGGACAACAGGTTACCCACTATGTACCACTGCATTTGAGAAATACTTCTTACCAAAGTTACAAAACCTACAGGGGACCATGAACAAACAATTTCAGAAAGACCCGGTGGAACTCGGGCCAATCAGGTGAAGGTATATCTCTTCCACCACCAAGATGTTATTTCTATGGCGAGATTGGACATATCTGCAGATATTGCAAAGAGGAGTCCGAGTATGATAAACAAAGAAAAGAACAACAACCTCCAATGGCAAATATGGTATATATTTCAGGAGTGGACACCCACGTGGCAGCAATTCAAACACGGTCCAGCAAGAAGTTACAACTGGCTGCTGAGATTTTTGAGCTGACATTCAAGAACAACAGAGAATTTTTACCAAAGCTAGTATGTGGGTCAGTCAAAGAAAGAACCAACTATCTTCCCTAATCCGGTACCCATGGTCCAGCAAATAGTACCGAATCTACCACCGAAAGATACGAGTCCGATCAAAGTGTCGCCGGAGAGTTCATTGAACATCAATATCGGGTACGTCGAATCTTGGCTCTGTGTGGAATATTTTATCACAGGCATCTATTACAATGATGTTGGGGCAACTGTTAGCCTTGGTTCCGGGTGTACGGCAACAATTCCAACAACAAATCAGTCCAGGATCTTCATGTACACTTGCTACGGCAAATATCAGTCCAGAAATTGATTCTGCGGTGGACCATGCTATTCTTTTAATTACGGTATGGTATAAAAACCACAAAATTACTCAAGTGTTAATTGACAGAGGCTCTTGTGTGAATATTGGTATAGCCGCACTTTGTAAAAGGTTAGGATGGACTCAGATGGAACCTGTTTAGTTTTTTGTGAAAATGGTGGATCAATCTAGGGTACATCCAGTAAGTTTGGTGCGTGACATACCCATTACTCTTCAAGGAGAGGTGTTCAAAATGACTTTTGTGTTCTAGAATTAACCGACTCAAGTCTAGATTACAACTTACTATTTGGAGGCCCTGGCTGAAACAAGCAAAAGTGTTGCAGGATTGGTCTGCACATGAACTTATTTTCAAAAGCAATCATCGGAAATATGTGGTACCCTTGGATGAGATGAAGCCTTGCGACCTACATGCTCGACCTTACGTGGCTGAACCTATGCACATGCTGGATGGACTTTCAGATGATGAAGAAGAAGCTTTTCTCAATGCGAACCAGGATTTGCTAGCCTTGGGTACAGTCGATTTACAAGCGATCATAGATAATTGGAATCCGACTGTTTGTACGGTAGTTCCGCTTACCAAAGGAGTGGATCTAGTTCCGGATCAAGTCTTGAATGCCACAAATTTACACCAATTATTCCAATCACCTGAGGATATATCCATGCCTCAGCAGTTTTATGTATCGGAAGATCAGCTAATCACTTGTAATTTGGAGATGAGGCTACTTCACGACTGGTCAAGCTTAAGGCTGGGCTATCGAAAACTTTTTAAAATGATCTACTACAGTTGTTGAAAGAGTTTCAAGATGTATTCGCATGGGACTATCATGATATGAAAGGGTTGGACCCTCGCATCTATCAACACCGTGTGATGCTGAAACCGGATGCATGTCTATTCCTAATTACACTTTCTACTAAATAGAATGATATTCCTTTCCGGTGCGTCCGATTAAACAACCCAATTATCGAATGAATCCCAATTATGCTGCTCAAGTGAAAGCTGAATTGGACCGGTTGTTGAAAGTAGGCTTCATTGACCCCATTGAGCATGCAGAATGGATTTTGCCTATTGTCATTGTCCCAAAAAAAAACAAGTAGTTGCATATCTGTGTGGATTACCGAAAGTTAAATGCAGCAACAGTGCTTGATCCTTTTCCACTTCCCTTTTTGGATACGATGCTCGATGATGTTGCTAGACACGAAATGTATTCCTTTTTGGATGGGTATAGTGGCTATAATCAGGTGTGCATGGCTGAAGTGGATATACCAAAGACTTCGTTTATTACAAACTGGGGCGTATATGCGTGTACGTTGATGTGGTTTGGTGTCCGCAACGGTCCAAGTACCTTTCAACGATGTATGCAGGAAATCTTTTCTCCCTACTTAACCACATTTATGCGGGTGTATCTAGATGATTTTTCGTTATCTGGTGATGCATCGGCTCACCTTTATCACCGATGTTGCTACTTTTCTAAGTGTAGGGAGTTTTGTTTGTGCTTAAATCCCAACAAGTCGGTCTTTTCAGTTTCCTGTGGCAAATTTCTTGGTCATATCATTTCACAGCAAGGTATTCAAGTGGACCTTGATAAAGTAAAGGGCGTGTTGAATGCACCTACCCCTACGACACCAAAGGAAGTTATGTGATTCCTTGGATAAATACGCTAGCATGGATGACATCTTCGATGGCTTGCACATGTAGCTATACCACTGAATCAGTTGATTACTAGCAATCATCAATAGTTTGCGTGGACTAAGGAGTGCCAAATTGCATTTGATTGACTGAAAACACTCTTAACCCAGGCTCCTATTCTGCAAGCACCGAACTGGAAGCTTCCGTTCCATGTTTTTGTGGATGCATCGAACATCGCAATCGGTAGTGTGCTCATGCAACAACAGGATAAGTGGCTCCGCCCTATTTATTATACTAGTCAATGATTAGCCGCTGCTAAACGTAATTATTCCGTCACTGAGCGTGAATGTCTGGGCTTGGTTTATTCGGTGAAGAAATTTCGGCACTATTTACTGGGATGCCCATTTACCTTTCATGTGGATCATGCAACTCTGGTTTATCTTGTCGGCTAGCAACATTTAGGGGGAAAATTAGCCAGGTGGGTGCTATTGCTGCAAGATGTTTTATTATGAGGTTGTACATCATCCAGGGTCAGTGCATGCTCTTGCTGATTTTCTATCTCGGCTTGATTCTGGTGAACTTCTTGGCAAAATTGATGATACTACCCCCGCTATCTACGCGACTGATTCGGTACAGGATGATTGTCAGGAACTCCCTATGGCACGTTCGTACTATGATACTCTTATGATTTTTCTCACTAGTAGAAGATCCCTGACTAATACTTCCACTTTTGCTCATTATAAACTGGCGATGTATAGTCGACGATTTCAAATCATTGTGGGACAGTTGTATTACATGGATGCATCCGGTGCGATCATACGATGCATCCCTCCACATGAAGTTTCTTCAGTTATTGACATGGCCCATTCTGCTCCTTTTGGTGGTCATTTTTCGATAGATCTTACTTACCAAAAAGTTCTACAAAGTGGCTTATGGTGGCCCACTATGCAGCGTGGCATTGCTGCTCATGTCAACCACTATGATGCTTGCCAATGATCGAGGCAGCCTTACAACGGCATCATTTCCCACTATAGCCTGTCTCTCCCCTTGAGCCTTTTCAAAAGTGGGGCTTAGATTTCATTGGACCCATTACACCTCTTGCTACGGTCACTAATCATCGGTATATACTCACTTGTATTGATTATGCTACTCGATAGGCTGAAGCTTGGGCTTTACGGTCCGCAACTGCATCGGTAGTAATCAAATGTTTGATTAGTGATGTTTTTCCTTGCTTCGGTCTTCCCTTAGAGATTGTTTTTTATCAAGGCACACATTTTGTTAATTCCTTAATGCAAGCGCTTACCCACACACTGAAGATTGTCCATAAATTTAGCTCCTCGTATTATCCTCGTGCCAATGGACTCACTGAAAGTACGAATAAAACCCTTCTTAACATGCTAAAGAAACTTGTGCTGGAATGTCCAGAGCGCTAGGATCAATTCCTTCCTTCGGTCTTATGGGCTTACCGTACTACTTATAAAGTTGCTACAAGAAATATGCCTTTTAAACTGGCATATGGTATGGAGGCAATTGCACCCATGGAATTGGTGGTACCTAGTTTACAGGTGGCATTGGATCATAAGCTATTACCAGAAGAGTCCTTTCCTTTGCGGTTGGATGTGTTGCAATCTTTGGATGAACAACATCTGGAAAGTTTTCTGATGCTACAAGAAGTGCAACTCATGCAAGCTAAGACACATGATCGATTTCTCCGGACTCCCATTTTTACCAAAGGACAATTAGTGCTTTTCTATAATGCTAAGTCTAATCGTTCAACGGACAAGTTCAACTTCGATGGTTTGGTCCCTACTGTATTGCAGATCAGGTTGGACCCGCTACTTTCCGGTTATCCACTTTAACACTAGTTCTGTACTAGGACACTTGAGTGTCCTGGGACACTTAAGTGTCCTTCTTTTATACCAAATTGATTGATTTTTCTTGATGACACCCTTGAGGCTTTGATGACATACTCACTTTGATTTGATAGCCCCCATCATGTACTTTTAGAGAAAAATATAATCTTTAACATTTTACAACTTCAAATGGGTACTTAAATGAAGAAGAAAATGGGAATTTTTAGAAACTCAATTTTTTAGCATAACTGGAAAAATAACACAATTCAAACATTTTGACAAATTGGCTATGTTTTAGGAAATGGAAAGTTATTCATGGACTTTGGTAGTGAAAAGCAAGTGTCTAGGGATCTTTAGAGAAGTTTGAACACTTCCATAAGTGATAAACATGGACTTAAAACTTGTCTTCTCTAGATCACTGCCATTTATTGCACCTTTTAAAGAATGGCTCACTATAATTTGTATGTAAGTGAGATTGCGGAGAATTGGCAAGTTATCAATGAATAACCTTCATACTAATTGAATGCATATTTTTATTCAAAGTTAGAAGGCCTCGGCTTTGAACTAGTAGCCATTGCATTTGGTGCTAACTTTCATGCTGAATTGGCAAAGCATATATTTCTATGTTCATGAAAAGAACATAGCTCCAAAGGTGGAATAAAAAATTATGATGAAAAATAATAATTATTTAAATGCTATTCTAAGTATTAAACCTTCCAAAATATGCTTTCATGCGATGTTTCAGTCTTAATCTCATCAAATAATATATGATCCGCAATGGTGATTGTGATAAGAATGAAAAAAATTGGCATACATATTTCATTTGACAAAAAGAAGATGTCATCCATGATGGAAATAATGAAACTTTTTCAAATGATCCTTATCATTTTATGATATCAAAGATTATATCAAAGACCGTTGAGTATTATTTTTAGTATGTGTTGATGTGTGCAAGGGATTGTGTCTTTATGCATTTAACAACTATAAAAAAAGTATTTTGACTAAATATGTTTCTTTTGATTCTATATGTACATTACTCTTGTTTCTTTGTAGGAACTAACTTATTTTCTTGGATATCAAGCTAATTGTTTGTAATTTGGCGTTAATCCAATTGGATGTTAATATTTGTATGTGGCTATATTGGTTGGTGTCCACACATATATCTACTTTGTTTCGTGTACATAGATTTGAAAAATTTGGTTGATTTTCAAAGATTGGTAGTTCCCTTATGTGTACACCTTGTTTGATGTCTTATTTTCTTTCTTCATGTGAAGAAACAGGATCTCTTCCATAATTGTACATGCTTTGTTATGTGTCCACAAACTATTCATGATTGTATCTGTAGAATTTGGTTGATGCCCACATAACAGACGATTCTTGGCTGTGTCGAAAGACGTGAAAATTTTGGTGGATTTCAATAAATTATTTAGCCTCGTATGTGTAAGCTTTGGTTTGTTATGTCACACATTTTCTACTTGGTGACTTGAATGTGTACACCTTCGATGATGTCCATAAATTCTTTTGAGTCATATATGTAGGCTTTAGTTTTTTGTTTTTGGTGACTAGAGTCATAGCAATTGATTTTATATGTGTATACCTTGATTGTTGTCTTCATACCTTGTTTGATTGTTGCCATATTTGCACACCTTTGTGGATTCCCATAAGTTTGTTTGAACCATGTTTAGAACTAGTTGCTGATTTTGGTGTACAAAGTCAAAATAACTGATTTTATTTGAATTGAAATGATTTTTCTAAGTGAGTTTGAGATTCATACTATGTGATCTATGTTTCAAGGAATGTGTATAATTTTTTCTTTCATATGATGCATTTTTTTCTTTTGATAAAAATACATTTGACTAGAAATTTTCATCATGTTCACTACCATAATGTCTTGAGAGGCTTTTTACATGAACACAAAACATGCTTTATTCTGTTTTATAATTTTGCATTAACCTTTGAATTATATTTAATATGTGTGTTAAAGGATTTTCTCAAATTCTCTTTGTAGAAGGTGTGTGATTTTTTGGAAAATTGTCAGATAAGGACACTTAAGTGTCCTCTTTTGGTACCAAACAAGTGTTAAATGCTACTCTTCTTCATAAACCCATCAATGGGTCGAAACGTCGTCCGTATTATGAAACGACTACTTTATCTTAATTAGTTGATGGTATTTTTTATTATTCATCCGGTTTATGTTGGTTTTGTCTCTTGACTTCTATTTCCATTACGCGCGTTTCAATTGACCGTCCGACCGTAAAATTCCTGTTTTTATTACATATCCATGATTAGCCGCCGCACTACATGTTTGGGATTTTGTTAATGCGCGAATGTCGTCATTCTGCATGCATGTTCCCAACCATTGGTGATGATTGCATTTTCTACCCGCGCTTCCATTCAACGTTTTTACTTAACCAAGATCTTCATCCTCTTTTCTGCTATTGTGTACTTGCGCTCTGTGTCCTCTCTGTTGTACTATGTATTCGCTTTCTGTTGCTCGCCATGGGAGCTCTAGCCAATATTACCACCTTTCGTGCTGGCTTATCTCCCAACTTGAGCGAGTTTTTGCGTGCACATGGACTATTGGCGTTTGCCGAATTGCCTTGGCATTTGATCGAATGTCACCTGTTCTTTGCTCAAGTTATCGCTGCTATTGTTGATACCCCCAGACAGAGACCTGTTGGCTGATCACCTGCCTCAACCCGCACGTAGTAGTTACTCTGAACACTATGGGTGAGGGATTCCATCTCCCTCAAGATGGTAGTGTAGCTGTCCCCCTGCTGTCGAGAACAACCATGAAACAATTATTCCCTTGCCAGTCTTCTAATGAATTTGCAATTCTATGCCGATTTGAACCGGAGTGCTCTATCCTTCAATTTTCGGTGGCTGCTCTCAATCTCCAAAAATGCACATATGGGATCTCTTGCCCTTTTTACTCCATGATCGATGCTGCTGCCCGCGAAGCTGTTAATTGGGCATTATTTTTCTTCCGATGCATTCACTGTGAACGTCAAGCGATCTCTTGGAAACTTGCTAAAGGTGATATCCCTTGGACTCGACTTCCCCATCTTCTTTCTTTTCTTCTTCTAACGGTTCACCCTGTTCAGCCTCCTCCCATGAATACCCTCCTATTCCACAAAGAATCAGCACAGGTTATGGAGGTTGATGAAGATAATGATGATCTCTTGTAATTTTCTTGGGGAAAGCATAGGAAACTAAGCCCCTCATAGATTCAAGCACAACCATCTTCTGCTACAGTCAATCTACAGGACACCGTTGCCTTTGCGCACATCCTTTCCACCCCACCTTCTCCTAAGGGTTAGATTAATAAAGATACCGTTATGGAAGATGTTCAACCTATTGATACGGTTGATCAGCAATAGACGCACTCTTCTGATAAAGCACCCGATAGAGTCACGGATTTTGTGAACCTAATGGAGCAAACACAAAATGAGGAGTTGTTGGTTCAGCAGGATGTTCAACCCAATACGTTAACCCCCCCTATACATCCTTCTTCACTGAAAGCTACGACACCTCCCCTTTCCCCTTCTAAAGTGCCATTACCTCCTAGCCCTCCTCCTTCGCCTCATCATTCGGTGGCTATTTCCCATTCTCAACCTATCCCTTATTCTCTCAATTATTCTCCCCCTTCCTCTTTAGCAACCGTCTCCCTCAATCCTTCTAGACCCGTTTTGACCTTTATTGTACCTGATTCATTCGCTCAATTAGCCCAAATCGGTGATTTTCTCATACATCTCTCCAAGCAACTCCCTCATCAATTACATGATGCTCACCAGTCCCTTCGTACCAAATATCAAGCCAAAGTCAACTTGTTGGAAGCAGACATCGCACCCCTCTAGGAAGAGATTTTAGTTGTAAAAGAAGATGCAAATTGGCAGATAAGGCGTTACAAGCGGAGACCGAGCTTAAGAAGGTTACTGAAGAGCTCTTCCATAAAAGCCATACTCTGGTGGAAGAAATTGGACAAACCATCAAGCTCAAGAAGGATATTGAATCCATTCAGAAAGAAAGACAGGACTTTTTCAGGACTATGCAGTTCCAGCAACAGGAATTAGAACGTAGGGAAAAACAATTAGGTATACAGCAGGATCGCATATCCAGAATTGATGCAGAGATCAAGCAAAGTGATGCAGAGATGTTGCTTTGGCTAATGATTTCTATTTGCAAGAAGCCTTTTTGCAAAATCAGGCTGACATTTTACTGTCGCAAATCATCGCTTCCAGTTTTGTGCGGACAGATGCTCACCTAGTAGAACCTCAAATTTTAAAAGACATGTTAGAATCCTTGAAGCAAAAAATCTCCTCCACTTTTAAATTAGCCCGAACCATGTATATATAGGGTATCATTGATAATTCTTAATCTTTGTAAAATCACTTGCTAGGTTCGAGTCCACCATGTGTGCTAGTGTTAGGCAGCCAGAAAGGAATATCATTCTATTTAGTAGAAAGTGTAATTAGGAACAGATGCATATCGAAAGGGTGTCATGCAAATGTTGTAACCCTCTTTTGGTAATAGAAGAAGTGATTCAAAGAGAGCGACAGAGGCGTCGCCGGACTGTGCATCTGGGTGGTGTCTGGAGGTTGATTCTGGTGCAGTTATTTACATTGTTGTATCGTCTGTGTGGTTGTAGAAGAGTGAACATGAGTGACAAAAAGAGGAAGGATCAGTGTGAGACTGATAATCAGCAAACCCTCATCTAACTTTAGGCTATGGAAGACCCTAAGTCAGATATGTGTGTGAAAAGATCACATACTTACAAAAGTAGCAAAGAATGCTAACAAGTTTGCTACCAGAAATCCTCAAACTCATATGAACATACCTTCTCGAACACCTCTTCCAAATATGCATAAAGCATACATGTATTGATTTTCTTGTACCTACGCCGAATAGGACTCCTCCTGATATGGATGCCACTTCCATATACTTCAAGTAGTACCTGTGTGCATAAAGAGAATATGTACCTGAATTCTTAACATAAGATGCAAATCTTCTGTTAAGCTCCATCCAATGTCTTTGAAGTACACCGAAATCTTCATGTAGTAGAAGATCTTGAAATACATTATGTAGATAGTTGATCCACACCACCAAGCTGTTGATAGGTAAGTCTTCTCCATAAGCAAGAGTGCGAGCACACTCTTCTCCAAGAAGAACTCCATAGTTGCTCCTCAACATGCTTCTAGAGTGCACCATGGCTACCCCATGTGTGCTAGAGAACCACCTCTACTGAGAGACCAAAGCTGGTGTGGCCAATTGGTGTGTGATGATTGAACAATGAGCCAATGACTTCCTTATATAGTTTTATTTCTTTGTGAAAAGCACCTCCAAAAGCAATTAATAAAGCTAGTACGTGATTGTAAAAAACTTCGGGAAAAACAAAGCTGTAATCGTGAATAATCAACGACCTTGCGTTTGCTTTCCGTTATTGCTTTATAAAAAAATCTTTTTCATCGCCATGCCGCTCACAAGATTTGAACTCTGGCACATACTAAGAGAAGATATTCTTCTAACCGCATTGTCCATGTGGCTTTGTTGTAGACAATATAAAAAGAATATCTCTTAGAGCTCTTTTTGAGTAGTTTCGGACCATTGTTGGATATTTTCCAACAATCCCCCCTTCAATGTCACAATGGTACAAACTGAACTGGAAGAAACTTCATTCATTTGCAAACTGTCACAAGCTTCAAACTTGTACTCCTGAATTGACCTTCAAACCTTTTCTTCAAAAGTCTTCTTCAAAACTGAATTTGACTTTCCTTCAAACTTCAAAAACTTGAACTTGCTGATTATGAACCATAATACTTGAGTAAATATGCAAAACTAGATATCCAAATAGTGTACTCATCAAGCAATCATTTTCTTGATAACAAATGTAGCAAGTACTAACTCTGAACCTACTATCTCCTGTCTTTTCAAACCTGAAAACAAACACTAGGATCCACATATTTGCATTCACCTTACAAAAGCTTTCTCAACATACTTCTGCTGTGTCATGTAAATACACTAAACATAATCAAGAACTGAATTCTGACAACTCACAACTTAGTTTATTATGAACACTACTGGTTCATCTCTTACTGTACTCAAGTCAACTCAAGTCAACTCAAGTCAACTCAACTCATGAGTCTCTTCTAAATATTATATCTATGATGTCGTCTTGTCATCATCCTTGTTCAATCTGTAAATCCTTCATACCTCTTTCCTTCAGAATCTGGTAAAAACATATATGTGTGCACCTCTGAAACATACCTCTCTGAAATATCAAGCTTCTCTTCAATAGAATTCTGGAACTTTCTCCTGAACAAGAACACCTAACACGAACTTTCTCCAGAATTCTCCTTCTTCCTTCTTCTTACAAAGTTGTAACATAAAGAGAACCTGATAAAGGAAATATAGGAATACATGAAATAGGAATACCTGTAGATATGACTTTGCATTCTTCCACATATGGCTGAAAATAAGTTTTCATGTTTCATCACCCCCTGGATGATTTAACACTAGTATCCAAAATTCTTCAAATTATATCAGACTTTATGAAATTTGGAACGTCTTCCTTCTTTCAATAAATCTGATCCTCAGTGATCAATACCTGTATCTAAAACAAAATTTCTGAACCCTTTTTATTAGCACTGTACACATGCCAATAACTTTCCTTGTCATTCCTCAGCTTCCCAATTTATAGAATAAGGTTAGCTGATCTATTACATGATAATAAAAACCTTACTAAAAGAATTTTAGGATCCATAACCTTTTGCAACATAACAAGTACCTTCTTCTATTCCTCTGCAATACAAATCTGATAGAATCTGAGCCTTTGACTTACTTCCTCCAATGTTAAAGAACTTTCACAAACAAAGGATAGATATCTGACTCATAAATACTCAAGATCTTCATGATCATTCAAGATCATTGCTTCTAGAGTGCACCATGGCTGCCCCATGTGTGCTAGAGCACCACCTCTACTAAGGGATCAAAGCTGGCGTTGCCAATTGGTGTGTGATGATTGAACAATTAGCCAATTAATTCCTTATATAGTTTTATTTCTTTGTGAAAAGCACCTCCAAAAGCAATTAATAAAGCTAATACGTGATTGTAAGAAACTTTGGGAAAAACAAAGCTGTAGTCGAGAATAATCGACGTCCTTGCGTTTGCTTTTTGTTATTGCTTTCTAAAAAAAATCTTTGTCATCGCCATGCCGCTCGTGGAGTTTGAACTCTGGCGCATACTAAGAGAAGATGTTCTTCTAACCACGCTGCCCACATGGCTTTGTTGTAGACAACATAAAGAGAATATCTATTAGAGCTCTTTCTGAGTAGTTTCGGACCATTGCTAGATATTGCTTCCAACAATGTGTTCCTCAAGTAGCTTTGATGTGAACATTTTTGCTATACATGGGCACTTTTCATTGGAGTTAAACGTCTGTGGAAGCACGCAAACAACACAAAGAAGAAGTTTGGAGCACGACACACAATACTGAATGTATTACCACTAGAATGTACAAAGATAAGTAACCTGTTAGGGAAATCGGCGTATATACAAGGGGAGAACCTCCTAAAGAGGGAAAAAAGTGCCCCGGCAATCCTAGTGTGTTCACACATATCACTACCTAAATATATCAACAAATCCCCCTTGGGATTGATGCAGTGAACAAGGATCTAGCACTCATGTATAAGGAAGTGCCAAGCTATGTGGAATCAATCCACAAAAGGAAGTAAGCCCAAAGCTTTGCAGAAAGCTTCAAACTTCTCCCTAGTAGATCCTTCATGAAAAGGTCTTCAATGTTCTCCTGTTTGGGCACATATGCCAAGTTGATCTCTCCAGGAGACAACCTCTCCCTGACATAATGATAATGCACCTCAATGTGCTTAGTGCAAGCATGGAACACGGGGTTCCTTGCAACTACCAATGCACTCTCATTGTCAATGAAGATGGTGGTGGCAAAAGACTGACCAACATCCAAATCAGCCATAAGGCATCTGAGCCACACACACTCAACAGTCGCTATGAAAGATACCCTATTCTCAGCTTCACAATTGGAAGTGGCCAAAGTAGGCTACTTCTTGCTCAACCAAGTATCATGAGCAACCAAGCATGAAGCGAAAGCCATTAGTGGACACACGAGTGTCATAGCAACTAGCCCAATCAGAGTCAAAAAAAGCATATAAGTATGGCGGTAATGATCCCTACTTGGGATAAAACAAGCCAAGTATCCGGGTACCACTCAAGTAGTGAAAGATATGCTTAACTGCCTGCTAATGCTTGACACCTGGGAAACGCATAAACTTGCTCACTATGAGACAACAAACAGAATATATGGTCGAGTAATGCATAAGTAAATCAAGCATCCAATAACTTGCTGATAGAGAACACCATCAAATGCATCTCAAGCATCATGAAGACTCAATTGTAAACCTGTCTCCATAGGAGTGGCAATAGGTTTTTAGTCTTCAAGGCCAAAACATTGCAATAATGTGTCAATACATTTCGTTTGACACAAAACTATTTCACCATCATCTTGCATAAATTGAATGCCCAAAGAATGATGCAAATGCCCCAAATCAGACATCTCAAATGAGGCATGCAGATCATCCTTCAAATCAGCAATATGCTTCTCATGAGGAACAATGAGTAGCATGTCATCAACATACACAACAATGATCACAAGCACACCATTAGCATGCTTAACATATAAGGCGCTTTCAGTTGGACTGTTCTCAAAACCATGTGCAATCAGATAGGCATGTATCTTTTCATACCAAGCATGTGGTGCTTGCTTCAAACCATATAATGCCTTCTTTAACCTGCACACCTCGTTTTCATGCCCTTTCTGCACAAAGCCATGGGGCTAAAAAACATACACTTCTTCATGAAAATCACCATTCAAAAATGTAGTTTTAATGTCCAACCGATGTACATTCCAACCATGATGAGCTGCAAGTGCATAGATGCTATGAACAGTAGTCATTAAGCAAGTAGGAGAAAGGGTCTCATCAAAATCAATGCCTCTTTCCTAAGCATAACCCTTTGCAACAAGCCTAGCCTTATACCTGTCAACTATTCCATCAAGCTTACGCTTTAGCTTGTATACCCACTTAGTACCAATGGCCTTCTTTCCAGGAGGCAAGTCAAACAAAGACCAGGTGCCAATCTTCATTATAGCATCATATTCAGATTGCATAGTAGCCATCCAATTTTCTGAATTTTGTGCTTCATCAAATGAAACAAGCTCATTCTCATCGCAGAGACTAGAGGCAGACATAGCATAGCAATCTGATGCAAAAGAGGCACTATGAGAGCTTGAACGAGTACGATATGACAAACATGCATCTAATGTGCTATCATGCAAAGTCTGTACAAGCCATTTTGGCATAGTTTTTACCTCCTCAATATCAGCTCTCTCATCAATAAGTGCACTGTGTAAATCTACATCATCACATGAAACCTGTGAAGGCAGAGAAGTTGCCTCATTAGGACTAACACTAGATTGTCCACTTGTAAAAAGAGGCAGAAAAGTATCATACATGTCTTTGGAGCTAACAAATGTCTCCTTAGTATATGAAAGTAATGGTTGAATAGCATCTTCCACAAAAACAACATCACGGTTAACCAAAATGCGTTTAGTCTGTGGATGATACAGAGGATAGCCTTTGTTTTCAGAACTGAACCTGATAAAAATACATTTCACTCCCTTATCATCCTATTTTTTATGATGTTGTTCAGGCACTAATGCATATGCCAGACAACCAAAAACATGGAGATGAGCAACAGATGGCTTGCAATCATGCAAATCCTCATATGGAGTGATAGAATACAATACTTTTTTGGGACACGTGCTAAGTACATATGCTACACACATAACAGCCTCAAGCCAGAAACTATGTGGTAAAGCCCGAGTCTTGACCATATACCTCGTCGTCTCCACGAGTGACCTGTTCTTCAGTTCATCAACTCCATTCTATTGAGGTGTATATGGCACTGTGCACTGATGTTTTATCCCATGTTCAACCAGAAATGCATTAAATCTGAAGACATATATTCCCCCCCCTCGATCAGAACGGAGGGTGTCCATTTTACATCCTGACAAATTTTTAGCTAGAACCAGAAGCTGTTTGAAGCACATAAACACTTCAAACTTTGCTTTGAGTGGATATACCCGTGCATGCCTAGAAAAATCATCAATGAAAGCCATGAAGTAAAGATAGTTTCCAAAAGAGGCTATTTGCATAGGAGCACAGACATCATTATGTACAAGCTTCAATTTCTAAGTAGATCGAACCAAACCATCTTTTGGGAAGGATGAATGCTACATTTTACCCAAAATATAGCCTTCACAAACATGCTTACCGGGTGCCTCAAGTTTGGACTTGAACGCATAGCAAACTAGCAAAATTCTTGAACGCATAGCAGACTAGCAAAATTCAGATGACCAAAGCGTGCATGCCAAAGCTTTGCATCTGACATAGCCTAAGAATCATGTATTGCACAGGTTGAATCATGCATAGAATTTTCATAGTCTATGAGCTTATACAACCCACGACATAAAATGCTAGAAGCAATAATCATGTCGCTATTTGACAAATCGTGAACTATACATATGTCATCAACAAATTTCATGACCAAGCCAATCTTAGCTAAAGCTCAAACTGATAACATATTCCTCTTGATCCTTGGCACAAATAAAGCATCCGATAATGTAAAAGAATTGCCATCAACAGTAATCAGAATGATCTTACCAACTCCCATGATAGGATAAAAGGAGTTTTTGGCGAATGTGACAGTATTCCTTGTAAGCAAAGGCTCAAGTGAAGTGAAGAAACTATGCTCCGAGGTAATATGTTTGGTTGCCAAATTATCAAAGTACCTAACATCTGAATCTATTGCAGACATACACTATTTAGCAGAAGATGGATCAAAGCTACAAACAGTAGTAAACACCTATTCTTCATTTTGCACTAGATTAGCAAACCCTGTTTTCGGTAGAGAGGCCTTTGGAACAACCATTCCAACCTCTTTTTTCTTTGCCTCTTTTGCAGTTATTTTTGGTAATTTTTTTATTTCCTAATCATTTTCTTTACCGTACTTGCAAAACAATTTCTGCTTTCCTGTTTTCATGTCGTCTCTATCATGCTTCTTTGTGTTGGAGTTAGACGTCTGCGGAAGCACGCGAACAGCACAAGGAAGAGGAAGAAGCTTGGAGCACAACACACAAGATTGAATGTATTACTAGAGAATGTACAAAGATAAGTAGCCCATTAGGGCAATAGGCGTATATACAAGCCGGGGGAAAAAAACCTCCTAAAGAGGGAAAAAAGTGCCCCGGCGGTCCTAGAGTGTTCACACACATCACTACCTAAATATATCAACAAATCCCCCCTGGGAGTGATGCGGTGAACAAGGAGCTGGCACTCATGTATAAGGAAGTGCCGAGCTATGTGGAAATCACTCCACAAAAGGAAGTAAGCCCAAAGCTTTGCGGAAAGCTTCAAACTTCTCCCTAGGCAGAGCCTTCGTGAAAAGGTCTGCAATGTTCTCCTGCGTGGGCACATATGCCAAGCTGATCTCCCCAGCAGAGAACCTCTCCCTGACATAGTGATAATGCACCTCAATGTGCTTAGTGTGAGCATGGAACACAGGGTTCCTCGCAACTGCCAATGCGCTCTGGCTGTCAGTGAAGATGGTGGTGGCAGAAGACTGGCCAACACCCAAATCAGCCATAAGGCGTCTGAGCCACACACACTCAACAGTCGCTGTGAAAGCTGCCCTATACTCAGCCTCACAACTGGAAGTGGCCACAGTAGGCTGCTTCTTGCTCAACCAAGATATACATGAGCTACCAAGCATGAAGCAAAAACCACTGGTGGACACATGAGTGTCATAGCAACCAGCCCAATCTGAGTCAGAAAAAGCATGCAAATCTGGCGGTAGTGATCCCCCCTTGGGATAAAACAACCCAAGTAGCCGAGTACCACTCAAGTAGCGAAAGATGCGCTTAACCGCTTTCCAATGCGTGACTCCTGGGCAATGCATAAACCTGCTCATCTGTGAGACAGCAAACTGAATATCTGGCCGAGTAATGCATAAGTAAATCAAGCATCCAACAGCCTGCTGATAGAGAACAGCATCAAATGCATCTCCAGCATCATGAAGACTCAATCGTAAACCTGTCTCCATAGGAGTGGCAATAGGCTTACAGTCTTCAAGGCCAAAACGCTGCAATAATGTGTCAATATATTTCGTTTGACACAAAGCCATTCCACCATCAACTTGCATAAACTGAATGCCCAAATAGTGATGCAAATGCCCCAAATCAGACATCTCAAATGAGGCATGCAAATCAGCCTTGAAATCAGCAATATGCTTCTCAAGAGGACCAGTGAGGAGCATGTCGTCTACATAGACAACAATGATCAAAAGCACATCATTAGCACGCTTAACATATAAGGTGCTTTCAGTTGGACTGTTCTCAAAACCATGTGCAATCAGATAGGCATGTATTTTCTCATACCAAGCACGTGGTGCTTGCTTTAAACCATATAACGCCTTCTTTAACCTGCACACCTGGTTTTCATGCCCTTTCTGCACAAAGCCACGGGGCTGAAAAACATACACTTCTTCATGCAAGTCACCATTCAGAAATGCTGTTTTAATGTCCAACTGATGTACATTCCAACCATGATGGGCTGCAAGTGCACAAATGCTCCGAACAGTAGTCATACGGCATGTAGGTGCAAAGGTCTCATCAAAATCAATGCCTCTTTCCTGCGCATAACCCTTTGCAACAAGCCTAGCCTTATACCTATCAACTGTACCATCAGGTTTACGCTTCAGCTTGTATACCCACTTAGTGCCAATGGCCTTCTTGCCAGGAGGCAAGTCACATAAAGACCATGTACCATTCTTCATTATAGCATCATATTCAGATTGCATAGCAGCCATCCAATTTTCTGAATTTTGTGCTTCATCAAAAGAAACAGGCTCATTCTCATCACAGAGACTAGATGCAGCCATAGCATAGCAATCTGATGCAAAGGAGGTACTATGAGAGCCTGAACGAGTACGATATGACAAAGGTGCATCTAATTTGCTGTCACACAAAGTCTGCACCAGCCATTTTGGCATAGTTTTTGCCTGTTCAATATCAGCTCTCTCATCAAGTGCATCATGTAAATCTGCATCAGAAATGGCATGATCTACATCATCATATGAAACCTGCAAAGGCTGAGAAGTTGCCTCATTAGGACCAGCGCTAGCCTGTCCACCTGTAAAAAGAGGCATCAAAGTATCATACATGTCTTTGGAGCTAACAGATGTCTCCTTAGTACATGAAAGCAATGGCTGAATAGCATCTTCCACAAAGACAACATCACGGCTAACCAGAATGCGTTTAGTCTGTGGATGATACAGACGATAGCCTTTACTTTCAGAACTGTACCCAACAAAAATACATTTTACTGCCTTATCATCCAATTTTCTGCGATGTTGTTCAGGCACTAATGCATATGCCAAACAACCAAAAACACGCAGATGAGCAACAGATGGCTTGCGGTCATGCCAAGCCTCATATGGAGTGATAGACTGCAACGCTTTCGTGGGACACCTGTTCAGTACATATGCTGCACACATGACAGCCTCAAGCCAGAAACTATGTGGTAAAGCCTGACTTTTGACCATGCATCTTGCCATCTCCATGAGTGACCTGTTCTTTCGTTCAGCAACTCCATTCTGTTGAGGTGTATACGGCACTGTACACTGGTGTTTTATCCCACGTTCAGCCAGAAATGCATTAAAATCTGAAGACATATATTCCCCCCCTCGATCAGAACGGAGGGTGCCCATTTTACATGCTAACAGATTTTCAGCCAAAACCAAAAACTGTTTGAAGCACGTGAACACTTCGGACTTTGCTTTGAGTGGATATACCCATGCATGCCTGGAAAAATCATCAATGAAAGTCACGAAGTAAAGGTAATTTCCAAAAGAGGGTGTCTGCATAGGACCACAGACATCACTATGTACAAGCTGCAATTTCTGCATAGCCCGAACTGAACCATCTTTTGGAAAGGAAGAACGCTGCATTTTGCCCAAAATACAGCCTTCACAAACATGTTTTCCAGGTGCCTCAAGTTTGGGCAAAGAGGACACCATTTCAGATTTCTGCAGGCGTAACAAACTAGCAAAATTCAGATGACCAAAGCGTGCATGCCAAAGCTTTGCATCTGACATAGCCTGAGAATCATGAACTGCACATGCCGAATCATTCACAGATTTTTCATAGTCTATGAGCTTATACAGCCCATGACATAAAATGCCAGAAGCAATAATCCGATCGCCATTTGAGAGATCATGGACTGTACACCTGTCATCAACGAATTTCACAACCAAGCCAATCTTGGCTAATGCAGAAACTGATAACAGGTTCTTTTTGATCCCTGGCACAAATAAAGCATCTGACAAAGTGAAAGAACTACCATCAGCAGTAGTCAGAATGATCTTACCAACTCCCATAACAGGATAAGAGGAGTTATTGGCGCATGTGACAGTATTCCCTGTAGGGGCAGGCTCGAGTGAAGAGAAGAAACTGCGCTGCGAGGTAATATGTTTGGTTGCCCCACTGTCAAAGTACCAAACATCTGAGTCTACTGCAGACATGCACTGATCATGAGAAGATGGGTCAAAACTGCAGACAGTAGTAAACGCCCATTCTGCTTCCTGCACAAGATTTGCAGACTCTGTTTTTGGTGTAGAGGCCTCTGCAACAACCATTCCAGCCTCTTTCTTCTTTGCCTCTTTAGCAGCCAGTTTTGGACAGTTCTTTATAATATGATCATTTCCTTTACAGTACTTGCAGAACAATTTCTGCTTTTCTGATTTTTTCTCATCTTTATCCTGGTTCTTCGATTGTGCAGCATTTGCAGATTTCTGCTTACTAGTAGAAGAGCTCCATTTTCCTTTGCCCTTCTGACTAGCCAGGAAAGCTTGATCTGCAACACGCATAATGGACCTGTTCTGCCTGGACTGATCTTCCTGCAACAGAACAGAGACTAATTCCTCAAATGACAAGGCATTCGGATTGCCTTTCATCATCAATCGAAGAGTAGAGGCAAAACTCTGATATGAATCAGGAAGGCCATTCAGAACGGTCTGCACAAGTGAGCTATCTGGTATAACCTCATCAGCAGAAATCAATTGTTCCTTCAGGTCTTTGATCTTTGTAAGAAAACTGTCCATCGAATCACCTTCATTCATGTGCTCACTCTCCAACTGTTTTCGGAGGTAAGCAATACGAGCCTCATTCCTAGCCTGGTACAAAGTGGTTAGTGTATCCCAAGCATCCTTTGCTGTTCTACAAGAGCGAATGTGAGGAATAATGGCACGTTTGACAGACAAAGCTATCAATGCATGTGCCTGGGCATCTCTGCCATCCCAACGAATCTGCTCTAGAGTAGGTGCAACAGAAACAGCAGCACGAACAGGAATCTGCGGAATATCATCTTCGACACCATCTTCATCAGCTCCAACACTTGTATTTGCAGTACCTGTCGTTACAGGTGTAACAGGATGTCTTTCAACACCCTGCACAATGTTCCACAATCCTTTTGCAACCAGTATATGTCGCATCATATAAGCCCATAATGGGTAGTTGGTACCATCCAACTTATCCTCAACAGCCAACATACGGAATACATCACTGCTTTCAGCCATGGCCGGTGACTAAAATACCTTGATGCAGAAAATTGACTGTATCTCAAAAAGTTGAACAGAACTGCCCAGACGAGTTCTGCTAGACCTGTAGCAGACTTCGAGACGCTTAAACTGGCGAACAGAAACTGGTATATACCTTTGGCACAAAAGGACGAAATAGCCTGCACAAGCACTGCGATAGTGCGTTCGGAGGCCGAAACGAGCTCAGATTGCGATTTGGGCACCACATAGCAAAGCTGTTTTGATCTCGGAAACACCCTGAGTATGCTCACCAAATTTTGTGCGAATCTGAGACTGCAAACGGAGGAGTGTCGACGGCACCCTAGAAGAAGCAACGACCTGCTCTGATACCAATTGTTGGAGTTAGACGTCTGCGGAAGCACGCGAACAGCACAAGGAAGAGGAAGAAGCTTGGAGCACAACACACAAGACTGAATGTATTACTAGAGAATGTACAAAGATAAGTAGCCCATTAGGGCAATAGGCGTATATACAAGCCGGGGGAAAAAAACCTCCTAAAGAGGGAAAAAAGTGCCCCGGCGGTCCTAGAGTGTTCACACACATCACTACCTAAATATATCAACACTTTGTTTGTGCAGAATTTGCAGATTTCTGCTTATTACTAGAAGAGCTCCATTTACCTTTGCCCTTCTGACTAGCCATGAAAGCTTGATCTGCAACATGCATAATGGACTTGTTTTGCCTAGATTGATCTTCCTGCAACAAAACAGAGACTAACTCCTCACATGTTAAGGCATTTGGATTGCCTTTCATCATCAAATGAAGAGTAGAAGCAAAACTCTTATATGAATATGGAAAACCATTTAGAAAAGTCAGCACAAGTGAACTATCAGGCAAGACTTCATCAACAAAAATCAATTGTTCCTTCAAATCTTTGATCTTTGTCAGAAAGTTGTCCATAAAATTATCTTCATTCATGTGCTCACTCTCCAATTATTTTCAGAGGTAAGCAAAACGAGCCCCATTCCTAGCCTAGTACAATGTGGTAAGTGTGTCCCAAGCATCCTTAGCTGTTCTGCAAGAGTGAATGTGAGGAATAATGGCACATTTGATAAACAAGGCTATCATTGCATGTGCATGAGCAGCTATGCCATCCCAACAAATTTGTTCGATAGTAGGTGCAAGAGGAACTACAACGTGAACAAGAATCTACAGAATATGATCTTCAATGCCATATGCATCAGCTTCAGTACTTGTATTTGCAGATGTAATAGGACATTTTTCAGCATCTTGTACAATGTTCCACAGTCCTTTTGCGACCAATACATGACGCATCAGATAAGCCCACAATGGGTAATTTGTACAATACAACTTATCCTTAACAACCAACATATGAAAAACATCATTGCTTTTAGCCATGGCTATTGACTAAAATATCTTGATGCAGAAAAATGACTGTATTTGAAAAAATTGAACAGAACTACTCGGACGAGTTCTGCTAAACTTGTAGCAGACTTTGAGATGCTTATATCGATGAACTGAAACCTGTATATATCTTTGTCACAAAAAGATAAAATAGCTTGTAGAAGCTCTATGATAATGCATTCGGAGGGTGAAACGAGCTCAGATCAGGATTTCAGCACCATAGAGTGAAATTGTTTTTATACCCTAATCACCTTGAGTATACTCATCAAATTTCGTGCAATTATGAAATTGTGAATAGAGGGGTGATGATGATGCCTTAGATGAAGCGGCGACCTACTCTAATACCAATTTTTGGAGTTACATGTCTACGGAAGCACGTGAACAACACAAGGAAGAAGAAGATGCTTGGAGGACAACACACAATACTGAAAGTATTACCACTAGAATGTACAAAGATAAGTAACTCATTAGGGCAATAGCCCTATGTACAAGCTTCGGGAAAAAACCTCCTAAAGAGGGAAAAAAGTGCCCCAGCGGTCCTAATGTGTTCACACACATCACTACCTAAATATATCAACACCTTTTACTATAGTGTTGGCTATAGTTTTTCCCCCATGTTTACCATATACATGATACACTCATATGTGGTGGTACTTTGTATAAGGGATATTATTCAGCTCTTACTTCAATTATTTTCATCACCAATAGAAAAATTTATTCCATCCATTTGTCTTCTCTGTGTGGCTTGTTGCATTTGTGCTCCTTGTGTCTGCTTCTTTTGTGCCTCTCGCGCTTCTATATAGACCCAACAAACATTACATCTTCATCCACAGATCAAAGGAGAAAAGTGCACATTCAACATTTAGAAGGGCAATCTAGATGGGACTCAAGAGATGCCCATGCACTCTCATTTATTGATATGGGATTGAAGAGGCATATTACTCCCAAGAGCAGGTCATGTAGAACCTCTTGTCAGGCTTGGCGGAATTAGAGAATCTCTATCAGACCAGAAACCCTATTGGGAGAGCTCACCTCAAGAGACAATTCACCAACACAATGATGAAAGTTGGTGAATGAGTTCGGTCACATACTCTAAAGCTCAAAGACTTTACAGATTAATTACTTAATGTTGGTGTTACAATTCATGATAATGAGATGGTGAATAATCTCATAAATTCTCTTCATCTACTTATAGATCATTTGTTACTTCTCTTTCTCTCTCTACAAGAGATAGAGAAATATCATTTGATGAGTTGTAGTTCCTCTTACTTCAAGATGAAGAACAATAGAAGATTATGGAAGGGAATGATTAAGTTATGTTTTTGTCATCTAAAGGAATGAAGATGAAGAAGAACACCACAAAGAAGGAGAATGAGAGTCAATATAATAAGAAGGAAAGTAAGGCTTCTACTTCAAAGTCTTGAACTACATCTAGTTCCTACAATTCCAAAAGAGAAGGCACCTTCTACTACATCCACATCAAAGAAAGGATATATGCCACTATTGTAAGAAACCTAGGCATTACATTGCAAAGTGTAGAAAAGGATTTTTAATGAGAAGAAACGATCATCAGGAAACAATGTTGAAAAAAGTTCAAAGCATAAGTCTTCAAATGAAGAATCATATGCATGCGGCAATATTAAAGAGACGGTCTTTGATCAAGCAACATTACATGTAGTCCTAAAAAATCCTTGGATATTTGATTTTGGTACTACTAAGCATATGCCATGTTGCAAGAAGGTGTTTTCTATCGTTACTATCTCAATAGGCAGAAGGGTGACCATAGCAGATGGTCATGATTTGGATGTTGTAGGTGTTGGAGAAGTAGCTTAAAATCTAGTGCAGGAGGAAACTTCACTATTTCAAATGTTTTATATGTACCGAAAATGAAGAAGAATTTCATATCCATCTCTATTTTCTTGTCAGATGGTTACAAGGTCATATTCAAGAAAGAGTCATGCCGCATCCTCACTCCCAACAACGAGCAGTGCCTTTTGCAAGGAGAAAAAAAAAAGTGGAATGTTTGTATTATCCAAAATTAGTCATGCTAATGTTGCCAGGTTATCTCTGTCTAAGGAAAACATGAAGTTATGACATGCTAGATTTGGACCTATAAGTTGCATAGCTCTCAAGCACATTAAAGACCAAGGTATGGTGCAGAGCCTTCACACTTTTGCTTAATCAGATGATGTAGAAGCATTTGAAGGATGTCTTAAATGAAAGCTACACAAGCTACCTTTCAAGAAGCATGGATACATCACAACAATTAGGAAATTAGAGATCATACATTTAGATGTGAATGGACATATGAGGGCATATTATATTCAAGGATTCATATATTTTGTTAAATCAATAGATTTTCTCTAGACATTCATTTATTTTTTGTCTTAAAGCAAAGTTAAAAGTACTCGCAAAATGTAAGAAGTTCTTAGCTATGGTTGAGAATGAAAGACACTATAAAATCTATATTTTTGAGAAGTAATAGAGGAGGAGGGTATTTTTCAAAAGACTTCATCTTTTTTTGGAGGACAAAGAAATCTCTTATCAGCTAAGTATTGCTTATTCTCCAAACCAAAATGGTGTCATAGAGAGGAAAAATAGGACACTTGTTGAAATGATGCATAGTATGATGTCCTCTAGGAAACTTTCACCTAAATTTTGGTTTGATGTAGTACACATAGAAAACCACATTCTTAGCATATCTTCTACAGAAGATTTAAAGGTCATTACTCCTTATGAAACTTATTATGGGAAGAAGCCCAATGTGAACTAGTTCAAAGTTTTTGGATCTCTAACCTATGTTCACATTTATAAGTAGGATCACGGTAAGCTAGATGTTGAACCAATCAAAATAGTATTCATTGTCTATGCTATTGAAAGTAAAGGATACAAGTTCTACGTACTAGAGTCAGGCGATTTCGTCTCTCATGCAATGCTTACATTGCATAAAGTCAATTTCAAATATACATGCATGTGAACTACTTCAAAGTTTTTGGATATGTAGCTTATGTTCACATTCAAAAGTAGCATCATGATAAGCTAGATGTCAAAGAAATCAAGATAGTATTCATTGTCTATGCAATTGAAAGTAAAGGATACAAGTTCTACATACTAGAGTCAGGTGATGTCCTCTCTCACGTAGTGCTTACATTGCATAAAGTCATATTTAAAATAGACATGCAGATATTCCAAAATTCATAAAGTCATATGATTATGCATTTTCCAATACAAATTTGGATGCTTAAATGTATCCCTATAAGGGGTGAGCAACCTTCTCGAACCCCAAGGTTACAATTGATAAAGGTAAAGAGAAAGTTCTTGCACCTACAACACCACTATCTATAGCACCATCTTCCCTAATCTCATCATTAGCTCTTGATATACCAACTTATGAAGTTGGAGAAACCTCTAGAACACCTAAAGAAAGAGTTGTAGATGAACCGAAACTTTTACTAGTACTCTAGGAACTTCCAAAATGGTATGTAAACACCCTACAAGATAGTGGGATTAAGCCATTTAAAGGAAGAGCCAAAAGTAAGAAAGATCAAACAAATCAAGTAAATTATGCAGAGCACTTTGATATCAACAATATTCTTGCACTAACTTTAGTCGAAGATGAACCTCCTAGTGTCAAAGATGCATTAAAGAGTCCTGTTTGGAAGAAAGCAATGCAAGATGAAAATGATTCTATACATAAGGATCAAACATGAAAGCTATGTGACTTACTAAAAGGTAAGAAAGCAATTGGTGTCAAGTGGATCTTAAAGATCAAAAGAAAAGAAGATGGTACTACGGAAAGGTATAAAGCTACACTTGTAGTAAAAGTTTATGCACAAAACAGAGGAATTGACTATGATGAAACATTTGCACCTACTTCTAGAATGATCATAATTAGAATAGTATGTTCAATTCCTACATATTTAAGTTGAAATGTAGACTAGTTAGATATCAAGACAAATTTTCTAAATGGTGATCTACATGAAGATGTCTACATTTAGTAGTCAGACGGTTTTGAAGAGACACGTAAAGAACACTTAGTATGCTAACTTATCAAAGCACTTTATGGTTTGAAGTAGTCACCATGAGCTTGATAGGAAAAGATACATTTGTACCTATTATCCATCAGCTTTGAAAACTCAGATGCATCTCCTGCACTCTATATCAAAGTAGAGTCAGATGTCTTGATTATAATCATTATCTATGTGGATGACATGATCATGACAAGTCAAAAGGATTCAGACCTTCAGTTCTTTAAGTCACAGCTTAAGAAAACATTTGATGTTAATGACCTTGGGATTTTGCTCTACTACTTAGGCGTTGAGTTCAAATTCAGGAATGATAGTATCTATATGACGCAAAAGAAATACATTGAGAAACTTTTAGATAGGTTTGAAATGACAAATTGTAAACTTGTGCAGACACCTATGGATGTTAATGTGTCATTGCATGAAGATGCATATTCAAAATCTTTTGATGCTATTTTGTATAGTTAAATAGTTGGATGCTTGATCTATCTATGTAATACATGACCATACATTTAGTTAATGTTATAAGGTCAAGTGTTGGGAAGATCTTGGATCAAACCTGTAATACATTTATTGGGCCTACCACAGTTCCAACATAACAAACAAGTCATTGGTGTTCCTAGACATGCCTACTGCTCTTTTATACAAAGAGATTGTGTATCGGAATCACCACAATGATTGCAATATGACTTGAAACCACGATGTTTGTAATTACTTAAACTATCTGCTACAATTTGAGTAATAATATCCAAAACATGTACTTTCCACAAAGTAGAAATTCCTTAATGCCACAATTTCCTAATACCTCGAAGAAAAAAAGACCTAAAATAATGATTTTTAATCGTGAAACTTGTAACCTATGTAAAAAAGAGTTTGTGAAGTAAAAATGCAAGCTAAAATGCACCCCACAATTTGTAACTTGTTGGCGATTTTGATTGTATGATTGGATTTGAAAGGGGGTAAAAATCTAAGATGCCTAGTGGAAATACTTGTTGGGTGTCGAATCACGTAATGCTATGCTCGAGAAGCCATTTAGACTATAACAAAATTGAGAGGAAGTTCGATATGCTTTGATATCATTATAAGATTGAGAGAGAAGCTCACACATATACACACACACACAAAAGCACACAAGTCAGAGAACACACATGTGTTGGAATTGTATTGTACAATGATTTGAGCAAGAAGAGAACACACATGTGTTGGAATTGTATTGTACAATGATAAGAGAATTAGTAAGTACAAGAATAAGAATACTTTTACTCTAATCCCAATGCTGAAATCATTAAACATATAAGTGCATTCACACAAGGGAAAAAACCTTTGTCAGCCAAGGTAAAAAGTGTCCATGTATGAGATATCGCACACATCCGAACTTCTTGGAGGCTAAAATGGCTAACTCTAACATAGGTCTTTCACCTTAGGCACTATAATCAATATAAGGCTACATGGGGCTATCTTTTTTATGAATTTGGAGGATTAGCACTACCCACAAGGAATGACTTGGCCTAATTTATTTTGTTTTGCTATTTTTTCTATGTTGAGCTTGAATAAATTTACATACAGGGATGCACATGGTTTAATATTCATAACCAAGTCAATGGCATGGTCGATCTTTCCTCTTACTATTAATAAGTTGCTCGATATATTAATATGAAAAAAAGCTCATGTATTTAGACATTAAATCTTTAAACTTATTTACAATATTTCCTTGTAAAAATGAGCATAGTGAAATAGAACTTACTTTTTTTCTTATTATGTTTAATACATACAATAAATTACAAAAGAAAAATCCAAATCTAAACGTGGAAACAACACACGTACGATATCAATGGAATGCTCATGCATTAAATGCTATAACCCTAAAACGAATATTAGAGGAGAGTTGGTGCATAAAGTTCACCATGTGTCACAATGTAAAGAAGAAACTATGGAACTTATGGCAAAAATGGTGTACTCAAAGAAGAAACTATGGAACTTTGAAGGGCTGCTCCTATAGCCAGTGTGTGGTATGACTTTTCATCTACATAAGATAGGTATCAAAGCCAATGCTTGGCCATCACATGCATATTAATGGAGTTGTTATTGCATCGAATGCACTTCTTCAACAATAGATACATGGCCATAATCACCAATACCACCTACTTGAGAAGAAGAAGCATAAGGGGAACCATTTGGTGGTCTCTGCTTATCATCACATGCATACAACCATAGATTTTTCGCAACAAGTACGTATTTCATCATGTACACCCAGAATGTGGATAATTGGTTCCCTCCAATCTATACTCATGAGAAAGCATAACAAACAAATAATTATGTACTCCTTTATTTGCTTTATCGATTGATGCACCAATTTTTGCTTACTCCCCATTTCTCTGAACAAAATTACTTGGGGCGTAGTCAGGTGAAAGATGCCTAGAACGTAAGCTATCTTTCTTAATTTTATAAAAAACTTCACTAATAACCATAATTTTAGGTCATCTAAGTCATTGTTTATTGGCTAAGAGTTTTTTTCCAATAGATGCTTGCTTTTAAATTTCATGGTGTTGGATGCTTTAGTTTCTTTATCCATAGGATTGGGTATAACTACGAGTATTATCTTCATATATTTGGGCATATTCGATTTCTTCACCGAATGCCTTAAGATCATTTCATCTAAATTCCTGCTTGAAATCCTTATTTCAAAAAACCTATTTTTTTAACCCCAAACGATTTTGGCTTTTAGATAATCTCTATAATTAAAAAATATAAGTAAATAATGGTCTACCATCTATATGGCCCTATCCCACTCCTCTAGACATCATTCCTTTTTTTTTTAAAGGAGGTTCAGTGAGCACCTACTCCCCCAAGCTTTAACTTTGAAAGAACAATTGTACAAGTAAATGGGCATAGTACCTGCGGGACTCCCTTGTATCCCACCAAACAGGGGTTAGACAATGCTACAACTTATTACAACTATTTTAGACTGGCCAAAGCCATTACATGTCCAACCGGGGGGTTGAACACAAGACCTCCGCCTCAAAAGAGTAATGCCAAACCAACCCACCTATGGGACATGAACTCTGAACATCATTCTTTCTTATGTTTAGAAAAGAGTTAGTGAGTTGTGCTCTTAAGTATCTTCTCCATTGTATGAGTTGTGTGTGTTCCCCACTCCCCAAATCCAACACATGTTTTTATGTACAAGTGACACCCTTTTTATGCTAAGAAATACATTATTTTCCTCGAGTTAAAAAGGATAGAAAAACTCTATCAAATATTTGATGATGCCATTGAATCCAATGATAATGTCACCTTATCCTACCAGGAGGTGGACGAACCACACCTTAAGATGTAGGTTATGAAGTAATCCTCAACCATGGTTTTTGAGGCACATGGTTAGCCCATCATACTCCTAACTTGGAGGTTGTGAGTTCAATTTCCAACATTGGTATCAAAGCCTAGTTTGAGGAAATAGGGCAACACAGAGGTATGAAGCCTTAAAAGTGGGTAGCTTGGGAAAGCGCAAACCATTGGATGAGTTTGAAATTGGCTATAAATGAAGGCACAAGTGTAATTGGAAACCAGTGGGTGGTTGGATGGGGCTAATGGAGCCACTCAACCTTGGGAAGGGGCCTATCAAGTTACATAGAAGGCTCACAAGTGAATATTGAGGACTATGCTCAATCTAAAGGGGAAAAAATGTCACATAATCCTAGTAGGAGGTGAATGAACCACACCTTAAGAGAGAAGATTAGAAAGTAATACTCAACCATGGATTTTGGGGCAAGTGGCTAGCCCATCATACTCCTAGCCGGGAGCTTGTGAGTTTAATTCCTGACAGATGAAGTGGACATTTTCGTTAGTAACTCTAAAAATAAAAGCCATAGTACTTTTTTGCATATATTCAATAAAGAATACAATTCTTTGAAGGAAGAAGTGAAGAGATTGTATATTACTATCTATCTTGACTCATATCTTGTCTTGTAGAGATGATTTTAGTTGGGATGAAATCATTCCATTTGTCCATCGAGTAAGATTGCAAGAAATGTTGTCCCAATATTGTAGATAAGTACGCTTACAGGCTTTTTTTCTTTTGAAAAAACAAAAATAGAAACATATGACCTAAAGATTACAAGCCTTCAAATCTAGAGAGCCTTATTATTATTATTATCATTATTAATGGTATAATTATTAATGTAAAAGATTATCAAAAGGGTCATCACCACTCCTCCCATTGATTAAGTGATTTCATGAAGATAAGAATTTTGGAGTAGTAAGAGGCAGAAACATGAACCATATACACATACACAGAGAATACTTAACAAGAAATATATAATTTTAGTTCGTTCTAATCATGTTTGCTCATTCTTGATATGCCCCGGTCTGGCAAAGAATGAGGTAGTTTTTAGGCCTTTTTTGGTAGAACATAGTGATTGAAGGGAGTTCGAATGTACATTGTATCTAAACTTCGTAAAAATTTATATATCTCCATTGAAAGGGCATATTCATAGGGTTGAGTATCAATGGCGGTAAGATGTTAATCGAACTTCTTGTTTCTCCTTTATTGCATGTTCTCTTTTGTGTCCATATTCATGTCTCCATATATCATTTACACTGGACTACTTAATCATTTATGTTCAAGCTTAAAAAGAGACGTTGGAAAATAGTGAAACCTATCCATATGTATTTGAAGACATAGCTTAAAGATGTTGAACATTTTGGAGCAATGGTACATCTATCATTGGATATATGGGTTTTACACATGGGCTATGACATTCTATGTTTTCTTTCTTGTTGACTAACATAGAATAAAGGTAAGGTCTAGGCAATTAAACATCTATATTCAATGCAAATTTTGAGTAGTTATGACGTATGATGCTAGTAATGAAGCTTTTTTGTTAATATACCTTGTGGGAGCACTTGATAAATGGGTAGATACCAATTTAGAATGTGCTATTGATATATAGATGTAGCAAAATATCTTGTATGACATGCAATACAACGTCATCTTGTATATTCTAGCTGATAAGCTTATTGAAGTTGAAAATTTCCACACCATAGTAGGGTCAAGTCATGTTTTCTTTTGGGATTGATACACAATACGTATCAATGTACCGTACGAATTTTTGGGTACGGTTCATGTTCCGGACATATAAATTTGTTTCTTTTTGTGAGAGAGAAGTAAGAAAGAAAGTCATATTAACGTCTACCAAAAGGCAAAACCATGTACAACTATGGTGGAGGGTAGAGTATGTGGTACATCGACAGTGGACTCAGTACCTCCTGCAAGAGGGCGATCCAAGCGGTGGTGGTGCACCTCTTCTCCATCATGTGGTCGTGGGCTATCCTTACGCGGGAGATGTCCTCCTTATGCAATCGTGGTCATCCATGCCCAATGGTACGTGGTCTGCATTACACTCTCTATGTTGCTGCCTGCTCGAGTGTGAGCCCTACGCCTTTGGAAGGTTGCTCTGTCTGATGTGGCTCAAGTCGCCGAAAGAAATGAGTAATCATTTATCGGGTGCCCGTCTATGTCTGATGTGTGCGCTGTAGAATCTCCTCTCGTCTCTCATATGCTGCCGTGATGAAGCGACCCATCCTCCCCTGGTCTCTTGTGGTCATGCACAACTCGAGTGACTCCTCGATATGCAATTGTGCTCATAGATCTAAGTATGCTTAGCATCTCGTAATCAAGTGCTAATCACTCTCTATCTTTGTATCGCATATTGGGCACCACCTCTCCTCTCGGGGGACTCCTTTGGCCTGACCTCTCTCGATCTCGAGCTCATGTGATGAAACTTGGAGCTGCACAATGACGACACGGAGGTGGTGTGGTAGGTATGTCTGCATGTAACATGGGGCCTCAATGAAGCCCTAATCAAATATCTGTAGGAAATGCTCACAGTAGTAGAGCATTTTCGGTGGCAATGGATCTCTTGGGCTGATCCATGTCCTTTGTATGTATGTATGCCATATCTCCTGACATATGATCCTATTCCTCTCCTGGTGGGAGAGTGAGTAAGGGGGAGGGGGCATGGGAGTCATACTGTACCGGTGGTAGTCTGTCTATGTCAAGCCCATGGTCGGCTAGCCAATCTCGTGCATACCATGAGGAGGTGTCCCCCATCGACCCCATGTCACACGATGCCTGGAAAGCTATGTAGGTGGTGCGCTCTCTATCCATGCCCTGGATCTTGTGTAGTAAGCATAGTGTGTGGAAAAGTGCCTCTATTAGCATCGATGGTGCAACAAGCTCTGCCCGTACGATATTATGGGGTACTGAGGGTTTATTGTGGATGAGTTTGGTAATCATGAGAACCTGTAGTCTCTCCACTTTTGTCCATGCTCATGCGGAACCCTGGTCCCCATATGGCTTCTCCATACATGAGTGTTGGGGTAACCAAAGTGTTGAAGAGCCACCCTTTTGTGCAGGGTTCTTGAAAGTAGGCCCAGTGGCGCTGTCTCTCCATCGAAGCTAACTGTAGAGTTCTTCCGGATATTGATTCACATCGGGCAGAGGAATACTACATAAAATATATCTATAAAAGCTAATGTTGAACAAATAAAAACTTTGGGGTGGAGGGGGGAAGGGTTGGAACACTCAAGAGCATTCTGTTTCGTGAGTGGACTTAATCAAACAATGGAA
>CM035414.1:193500582-193503082 GCA_020310875.1 Ceratopteris richardii | reverse complement strand
GATATGGTCGTGGTCGACGATATCCGCCCATGCGTGGTCGTCGCCGTGCTCTCTGTGCTGCTGCCTGGTGGAGCGTGAGCCCTATAGATGGACCTCTCTGATGTAGCTCAGCTCGTTGAAAGAACTGGGTAATGGTCTGTTGGGTACTCACCCGTGGCTGATGTATGGGCTGTAGTGACCGCTTTCCTCTCTCGTATGTTGCCGTGAGGAAGTGTCCCAAGCGTCGCTAGTCTCCCATAGTCATGCACAACTGGAGTGACTCCTCTATCTGGAACTGTGCTCGTAGGTCTAAGTATGCTTGGCATCTGATAACAAAATGCTCCTCACTCTCTACCTCTGCGTCGCATATTGGGCACCGCCTCTCCTCACGGGAGACTCCCCTGGACCGACCCCTCTCAATCTCGAGCTGATGTGATGAAACCCTGAGTTGCCCAATGACGACTCGGAGGTGGTGGGGTAGGTATGTCTTCATGTATCTCGGAATCTCGATGAAGCCCTCGTCCGATATATGTAGAAAATGCTCACGCTAATAGAGCATTTTCGGTGGTAATGTATCCCTAGGGCTCACCCATGTCCTCTGTATGTATGTATGCCATATCTCCTGACGAATGACCCTATTCCTCTCTTGATGAGAGAGCGAGTAGGTGGGTGCATGTGGGTCGTACTGTAGTGGTGGTAGCCTCTCTATGTCAAAGCCACCCATCCAGTCTCGTGTCTGTGCATACCATGAGGAGGTGTCGCCTGCTAATGCCATATCACGTGATGCCTGAAAAGCACGATAAGCAATGCGCTCTGTATCCATGCTCCGGAGTCTGTGTAATAGGCATACCGTCTGGAATAGTGCCTCAACAAGCATCGGTGGTGCAGCGAGCTCTGCTCTAATGATATCATGTGGTACTGAAGGTTTGCTGCGGATAAGTCTGGCAATCATGAGGATCTGTGGCCTTTCTAATGCTGTCCATACTGATGTAGCTAATCCGGGTCTCCATATGGCTGCCTCATACATGAGCGCTTGCATAACCAGAGTGTCGAAGAGCCATCCCTTTGTGCGGGGCTCCTGAAAATATGCCCGGTGGCACTGTCTCTCCATTAAAGCTAGTGCTGCATACCCACGTTTGATGCGATCACGGGCTGCCTGAGACATAGAGAAGACCCCTGATGCTGTTGTAAATGTCACTCCCAAGTAAACATATGATCTGACCACCTCAATCAATCCACCTTCCGCTGTGAACAAACTATGTGTTCGTATCTGTGCTGATGTATGAAAGATCATGACCTTGGTTTTACCAAGGTTCACAGATAACCCACTGTGTCTTCAAAAGTCATCTAGGCCATGTAGATGATGTTGTAGACCTTCTGCAGACTCTGAAACCAGTACAATATCATCCGCGTATAAAAGAATATAGACAGTGGATCCACGTACCTCAATGCCATCACCCCCGTGCTTCTATATGTAGTCCACAATCTCATCAATGTAGAGACCAAAGAGGATGGGTGAAAGAGGGCATCCTTGCTTCACACCGATAGTGCTAGCAAGTGGATGAGATAAACCCCCCGGACATCTGACTCTACCAGATACTCTCTCGTATAAGGCGTAGATCCCCCATATCATCTCCTCCTGAGCTCCGATATCAAGTAGTCGTCTGAAGAGTCGTTCCCTAGGAACAGTGTCAAATGCTTTGCGGAAGTCCACAAAGCAACAATATAATCTCTTCCTCACCTTTGCCTGGTCGATCAGGCATCTCAGAGTGAAGATGTGGTCAATGGTAGAGTAATCATGTCTGAAACTTGCCTGTCCTGGAGCCTTGATGCCTTTCCTCTCAGCAAGAGTACTCAACTCTACTGCCCCATATAACTTGGCCAATATAGGGCCAATCATGATTGTCCGGTAAGTAGCTGGATCCATAGTATCTCCTGACTTATGAATGGGCACTAAAGTGTGCTCAGTCCATGAGTCAGGGAACCCTTCAACCAATGCACAGTTGAAGAGGTGGGCAATGAGCGGTGCGAGGGTCGTGCCTCCGGAGATGAGGTGCTTTGCTTGTAAACCGAAATGGTCATGGGCCTTGCCATGCTGTGGACGGGAAATAGCGTCTCTCACCATAGTGGGTCTGAAGAAGTCAGAGGTAGTAGGATGTGAGCTCTGTAGTCTAAAAATGGGGGGTTGGTCTGGGATCTCGTATAGGCTCCGTGCATAGCTGTGCCAAGTGCTAGGGTCTCGGATGGGTGTCTGCTGTCTCCTCTCTCTCAAATGTCGCCATGCCACTGCACTGTCTAGACTCATGAGCAAATGATAAATATCCCAGTACTATCTCTCCTCCCAATCTCGCCGTTTGCGGAGAGTAAGGCTCTGCATGCGATGCTGTGCCTGTGTGTGCGTAATATCCCCTCTATGCTCTAAAATCCGTAGGTGCTTCCGTAGCTCACGGCAATCTCCATCATACCAGCGGTTCTGGGGCATGGAACCTGTGCGTGGAGGGTGTATATGTGTGTGGTGTGG
>CM035414.1:193455582-193495582 GCA_020310875.1 Ceratopteris richardii | reverse complement strand
TCTTTTCAAGATTTTATGTATTTAAACAATGATGCTTTCGGTGGTGGTATTTATCCCAAAATTTTTTGTGAGCTGAATTGTACTTCACATGGTGATTCTTGTGCTTTCCTAGATCTAAAAATATTTCAACCTCCTTTTGGTTTGGAAGTAGATATTTATGATAAGAGATTAGAATTGGAATTTGCTAGCATTAACATGATACGAATGCCTCATATTGATTCAAATATTTCTCATTTAGCAACGTATGGCGTTGTTTGCTCTCAATTGTTTGGATTTTTTCGTCTATATTCAAGCTTGTCTTCATTTGTAGTTCAATGTTGTCAACTAATCTCTTTGCTTGTTCAAAAAGGGTATTCATTCAAGAAAGTTTTAGAGAAGGTAAGGACTTTCTTACTTCGTAACAAGTTCATTTATGGTTCTTCTTCTTTTCGTGTGTTCAAATTAATCATTATTAAATTCAATAGAAAGGGGGAACTTTATATTGGATAATAATAAAGTATTTTATGGCGCTTCTTTCACTCTGTATTTATAGTTTTATTTTATTTTTTGGTTCTTTTATTTTTATTAATTATTATTATTACTTTTACTATTATTTTAGCTATTTCATTATTTTTTAAAAATTTATTTTAATTATTTAATATTTAACACACACACACACATATATATATATATATATATATATATATATATATATATATATGTATACATATACATACATACATACACACACACATATATATATATATATATATATATATATATATATATATATATATATATATATATATATATATATATATATATATATATATATATATATTAATTTTAATTTCTATAATTCTTACTTCAATTTCTTTCTTCTTATTATTTGTTTGTTCTTTGTGCAAGACTTTATCATGGCTGAGTTTTCCCTTCACTTTCGGAAGTGATAGAAACTGAGTTCGTTGACTTTGTTAGAGATCTTTATTTAGAATCTTTATTAAAGTCTGCACTTACTCTAGGGCATTGATGACCTGAGTAGGGATGTCATAGCTATTTGTCCAAGCAATGCATAATAAAGTTTAATTCTGATACTTCTTGTTTTGGATAGACATAGAAGCTGATGATGCACTTTTAGTTTTGTTTCTATTTAATTTGCATTTTTTAACTTCTATATATATATATGTAATTTTATTATTATTTTTATATTTATTTTATTTTATAATTTTAAATTTTTACATATATATATATTTATTTCTAATTCTTTTTTTATTTTTATTTTTATTATTTATTTATTATTATTCTTATTTTCAAATTAATAATTATTATTATTTTCTTTAAATTATTTACTTATTTATATATATATATTTTAAAAACTTAAATATTGATTATAATTTTTAGTGTGGCTCTTTTTGTATTGGTTTTCTTTCTTGTTTGTATTTTTCATGTCTTATATTGGTCTTATTTTTTGTGTAGTCTCTTGCTTTTGTTAGTTGTTTTTTCTAATGTGTATGTGTTTGTGTTCTCTATCTGCGGTTCGTAAGTTTGGATAACTCTGAACTTATGAAGGTATATATCTATATATATACATATATATATATCTATATATGTATATATATAGATATATGTATGTATGTATGTATGTATGTATGTATATATGTATGTGTGTGTGTATATATATGTATCTATACATATATATATATATATATATATATATATGTATAGAAGAAATAGAAGAAGAAGAAGAAAGTGTTTTTACGTCTATTAGGAGGCCGAACTCGGCCTATGAGACAAATCGATGTACATGGGTGTATCTTCTGTCTATCAGAGAAGATAAAAGTGCTAAAAAAGAAACTGGTAAAGCTGATACATATCTCCGTGAAATGCGTGTGGAGAGACCCATGAAAGGGGGGGGTGTATGGAGTGCGATATCTATGGCAGTCTATATGCAAAGGGGTAGTACAACAAGCATGGGAATGCATCTGAAACGACTAACTAGCTCCATCCTGTGCTAATGGGCGGGTGTAAGATGTGATACATAGGTGGAGGTGGAGTCAGGGCCATCGTGATAGCTGCAACGGGATCAGCCATCATCTGGAATCGTCTCTCCTCCATGGCGCCATGGTGACGAGCCTGGATCTCTGCAATCTGATGTCGGTGATGTCTCGGGGCCCGATATCCTCTAGCACGGGGTCGTCTCCTAGCTCGAGCAGCTTGAGCCTGCTGAAGAGTCACCCCTCTCGGTGTGTGGGCTGAGGGGGGGAGGGCTGCAGCACGTCGTGGAATAAAGAACTCAGTGAGCTGACTCTGTCTCCCTCCTGTATGGGCTGCTACAGTAGGCTGGAGTAGGGAATCTCTGTGACTCTGTATCTCTAGTAGGAATCGCCCGAGCTTTCGCTGGTCTCTAGAGTCCATGATCTCTCGGAGGGTGGGCTGCCCTGTAAATAGAGTCCCGTATCTACCTCTGATGCCATCATATGCGCTACATCTGCATACAAAGTGCTCCTCATCCTCTATCTCTACTCTGCAAACCCTGCATACCCGCTCCTCTCTGGGAATGTCTGCGGCTCTGCCCGTCTCAATCTCTAGTCTATGTGATGAGACTCTCAACTGGCCAATCGCTACCCTCGAGCTATGAGGCATGTAAGTATCCATGTAACATGGCCGCCGGATGAAACCGTCTGCTAGGATGTCTAAGAACTGGTCTCGATAGTGCAATAGTCTCGATCCCATGTGTGGTGTGTGCCATGTCTGACTAATGTAGCGCTGCCAAAGATCCTGTCTCAACACAACATTCCTCTCATGACGGGAGAGGTGGATGTGAGGTGAGTCTGGGTCGTACTGAAAAGGTGGTAATCTGTCCATATCAAGCCCATGACTATCAAACCATACTCTAACCTGAGTGTACCAAGCTCTCTCATATCCTGACTCTGATATCTGTATAGATGCCTCAAAAGCTCTGCGTGTGAGTCTGTCTGTAGGGAGCTCCCTCATCCTCTGAATAAAGAAGATAGTCTGGAATAGTGCATCTACTACCATGGGTGGTGCAGCTAGCTCTGCCCTGATGATGTCATGTGGTACCGACTGTTTCCCGCGAAATAGTCGTGAGATCATACGTACCTGGGGCCTCTCGATCGCACTCCACTGGGTGGCTGTGAGGCCTGGGGCCCAAACTGTCGCAGCATACATCATAGCTGGTCGGACTAGTGTGTCAAATAGCCACCCCTTCGTGCGGGGCTCCGGGAAGTGTGCCTGGTGACATCTCCGCTCTAACATGGCTAAAGCTGCATATGCTCGTGTGAGTCTATCGGTGGCTGCCTGTCTCATGCTGAAGGGGCCAGGTAAGCTCATGAATGTGACTCCGAGGTAGACATAGGAAGTGACCACCTCAATCTGTCCACCGCCGGCTTTGAATCCTGCTCCATTCCTCACCAAGGGGGAGGTGTGGAAGATCATGACCTTGGTCTTGCCAAGGTTTACTGTCAAGCCCTTCTGTGTACAAAACTCATCGAGGGCATCCAAGTGGCGCTGTAATCCATCGGGTGACTCTGAAATCAAGACAATGTCATCGGCATATAATAAAATGTGGACAGGTGTACCTGCGAGGTCTGCACCCTCTCCTCCAGCTCGGAGAATGTAGTCCTCAATCTCATCGATGTAGAGACCAAATAGAGTGGGAGAGAGCGGGCAGCCTTGCTTAACACCGATGGTGCTAGCAATGACCTCAGACATACCTCCTGGACACTGTACTCTCCCGGTCACCTGCTCATAGAGTGCATAGATGGCCCAAATCATCCCTGATGGTATTCCCAAGCTCTGAAGGCGTTGGAAGAGCCTCTCTCGTGGCACTGTATCGAAAGCTTTGCGGAAGTCCACAAAGCAGCAATATAGTCTCTTCTTCCGCACCCTTGCCCCATCAATGAGGCAGCGCAAAATGAAGATGTGATCAATAGTAGAGAAAGCTCGCCGAAAACCTGCTTGGCCTCGTGCTCGTAGCCCCTCAGTCTCTGCATATGAGCTGAGCTCTGCCTCAAGTATGGCACCGTATAGTTTGGCCATGGTGTGGCCAATCATGATGGTCCTGTAATTCCCTGGATCCAGGGTGTCGCCAGATTTGTGGATAGGCACAATGGTGTGCCTAGTCCACTCCTCTGGGAAGCCCTCCCCTATAGCCCGATTGAAGGCATGTGCAATCAACGGGGCTATAGTGGAGGATGCATATATGAGGTGCTCGCTCTGCAATCCCGTATGGTCTGTCGACCGTCCATGTCGCAGTCGTCCTATGGCCCTCTCAACCATCTTTGCTGTGAAAAGAGAAGAACTAGTAGGGCGAGGCTCAAGTGGCTGGGGAATGGGAGGCTGCCCAGGCACCTCATATAATCTGTGAGCATAATCATGCCATGTGTGTAGGTCCCCAATAGGTGTGGTCGGGCGTGGCTCTCGTAGGGTACGCCATGCTGCAGCAATGTCCATACTCATAAAGAGATGATATAGCTCAAGCATCTGTGCCTCCTCAAAGGCTCGCCTCTTCCGACGTGTGAGAGTCTTCATCTGTCCTGTGGCCTGTCTCTCTGTGATCTCTCCCAATGCTCGTTGAGCTCGTAGTCGGCGGTAGGTATCTCTGCATTCCTCATCATACCAACGATGTTGTGGCATAGTCCCTGGGGGGGTGTGTGACCAGAATGGATGGTGTGTGGGAAGGAGCTGATGGCGGATGTCTGAAGAACTGATGCTATCTGTGAGGTGAGTAGGGATAGTGGAGTGTCAGGGTGAAGCAAGAGAAGACCCTTCTCGACTTGGGCCGCATATATGTGAGCTAGCTCGTGTGTGAAGTGGATGGTGGTGTGTGGGATGCGTGCTGCGGGTGTGCGTGTAGGGGTGTCTCCCTTGAGGGAGAGAGCGAGGTATGCGTGATCGGCCCCAATGGGTATAGGTGGGATGGTGAATGAGGTAAGTAGGTGAATGGCCTCTCTAGATCCCATGATGTAATCTACTGAACTTCCCCTGCCATCTGTGACTGAGTGTGGCATGCATGTCAATCCTCCTGAGGTAGGCCACTGAGCCATCCCGTTATAGATAACGAGATTATGTCGAGAGCCTAGTCTGAGTAAGTGAGTGCCATAATGAGTGTGTGTAGAGTCAGCTGAAGCTCGAGCTGTAGACTCATCCTCTATGGTACGTAGTATCTGTGGGTCTTCTGGGTCAAATATCTCACACTGATCATTGCCTGTCCTTGCATTGAAGTCTCCCATAAGGAAGACTTCCCCTAGTGCTGAGTACTCTGTAATCTCTTCTGACAAGCAAGTGTATGGTGAGTCCTCCTCTCGATCTATGATAGCGAATCGCGAGCTAGAGGGAGCAAAGTAGCATAAAGCTATGAAGATGATCCGCTCCTGTGAGAGCTGGAGTCGAATCCAAAGATATCTGGCCTGTGAGTCACGTGTGACTATCTGTATCCTGCTCTGAAGTCCATCTCTGAAGAGTATGGCTACTCCTCCTGATCCTCTGGTGGTATGCTGACGTGTACACTCTCTGTATGTGGACTCCCACTGGAAACCGTGGACTCGAGGTAGGCCCCGGTCCGGGCTCTCATGTGTCTCTGTGAGCATAATGATGTCTTTGCCTTTGCGCACCTCTTCCAACCTCTCTGGGTGTGTCCATAGGTCTCCATTGCAGTTCCAAACTGCAAGGTGTATCTCCTCGAGTGTCTCACAGACCGCGAATCCCTATGGGATGGCCTTGCCATCAATGATGACACGACCATCTCTGTATGAAGCCTTCTTTCCTTCTTTGCGAGCTTGGTGTACTCTCGGCATGCATGCACGGCGGTGTGCTACTTGCATGGGTGTGAGATCATCATCAAGGTAGATGGGGGGGCCATCAAGTGCTCTCAGAATCACCCTCTTGCGTAGGAAAGTAGATCTGACATCTTCTGAAGGGAAGTGTAGAATGAGAGCTCTCTTCTTCGTGGGGTCTCGTCCCATTCTCCAAGACTTGATAAATGGAGGGGAGTCCTCTTTGTAGCCGAGCATCCTGCATAGTGTCTTCCCGTCGGACTCGGGTGTAGAGCCTTCTTTTTCTACAATACCCGTGATGCATACATTGAGACGACGGGCATGTCTCATCTTTTCTTCTTCAATGGTGGTGTGCACGATGAGTGCTTCTTCCTTTTGTGCTTCCTCTTTGGCTTCTTTTTTGATGTTCTTTCTCACTATGTGAGAGAGAGAGAGAGAGAGAGAGAGAGAGAGAGAGAGAGAGAGAGAGAGAGAGAGAGAGAGAGAGAGAGAGAGAGAGAGAGAGAGAGAGAGAGAGAGAGAGAGAGAGAGAGAGAGAGAGAGAGAGAGAGAGAGAGAGAGAGAGAGAGAGAGAGAGAGAGAGTCATATTAACGTCTTCTGGAGGCCAAACTTGGCCTATGAGACGAAAACCATATACAAGTGTAGTAACCCTGTGTAGAAAGATGAAATGAAATAAAAAGTATATCGCTACACAAAACTATATAGGGCTGGAAAAGGCTGGAGAGATGTGGCTCTGACTCTGCAGATAGTGGCTACCTAATATATGGGGGATCCATAATGTGAACGAGTAAAACACCCTAGCTACTGGTGATGGGTGGAGGTGGGTGTAGTATGTAGTACATCGATGGTGGTCTGAGTGCCTCCTGAAGGAAGACAACCCAGGGGGTGGTGGTACGCCTATGCTCTATCATGTGGTCGTATATGTATGTATATGTGTGTGTGTATGTGTGTGTGTGTATATCTATATATATATATATATATATATATATATATATATATATATATATATATATATATATATATATATATATACACACACACATGTATATATATATATATATATACACACATGTATGTGTGTGTATGTATGTATATATATGTATGTATGTGTGTGTGTACGTATACATGTATATAATTACCAAATAACGAGCCGAACGTATCAAACTCCAAGGTTGTGTTCGAAACTCGAAACATATGTGTACCGTACGCATTGAAACAAATGAACCGTACCACCGTGTTTCACACATAAATGGGATATTTCAAATAGATAGAACATACTTAAGGACATGCTTTTCTTGATCAATAATATAAATGGGGTGAGGGGAACTGTACAACATGGTTTATGGATTTCTTTATGTAACATTCTCTCTCTGTGCATGCGCTTAATGGTAAGAAATGATGATGAAAGTGGAATAACCCTAGACAAGTGATATATAGAGAGAGAATGAAAGACCAAATAGAGTTTGAGAACTGTCTCTCAAATTTTGATAATATAATGAGTAGCAAAATGATGGCATTGTGCATTGATCTTTCACAATGGAGCAACAAATCCCATATGAAAAACAATCTTTAATGATCGAAGAGAGTGGGATTTGTTGTGGATCCTCTCACAAGAATGTACGTGGTGATGATCCTCTCACAAGAATGTACGTGGTGATCCTCAGCTTAGATGTCTATTCAAACAATATTGGATGCTCCACATTAACATATATGCTAACATTTGTTAGACGATTTTCCATATCTCGTTACTTGTATATCCCAAAAAATAAACTTGCCAAGTCATGGAACTTTCATTAGTGAATTTATTATGGCTGTTGATCTTTGTTGATTTTAGGCATGGGCCAACTCTTAATATGAACAACAAAGAACTAGGTGCTTTGTTGGGATAAGTCTTGATCTTGCATTGGGATGACATTTGACTTTCCAAGAAGTGGTTTATATGCTTAATGTAGCCTTTAAGCATGGGTTCACATATATAACCTTTATACTATCCTTGACCACATAATTGACCATCTAGCCCTAGGCACAATTAGAGCTTCATAGACCATTGGTGGCCTTCATGAGGGTGGGAATACATGTCCTCTCTCTAATCAGATGTGTCCTAAGGTTTGAATACTTTGAGCATCATAACACAAAGTTCTCCTCACTCCACCTCCGTCTCACATACTAGACACAAACACTCCTCTTTGGGTATGCCCTTGGCTCACCCACAATTGATCTCTAATTGGTGTGATGATACTTAGATCTGTCTGATGGCTACTCGAAGATAATGGTGTAGATAAATCCTCATGTAATGTGGAGTAACTATAAATTTGTGATGCGATATCCGTCGGAAAAGTTCTCGATGATAAAGCTTTTTTGCCCAAAATGACTCATTTGAACTAACCAAAGTCCTTTGTATATATCTCTTGTCAGATGATCTTATTCCTCCCTTGTCTAGAGAGAGTACATGGGAATCTGAGTGTCATTGTATCGGTGGTAATCGGTCTCTGTCTAATCCATATTTGGGCATCCAATCTTGAGCTTGAGCATACCAAGATGAGGCGTCCCCTTAAGGTGCAAGATCTTGCGATGCATGAAAGGCTCTATATGCTATGCGCTTGCTCTCCATATCCTCAAATCTATGTAACAAACAGACTGGCTTGAAGAGTGCCTCAACTAGCATAAGTGGAATAGCTAGCTCAGCTTTGGTATAATATCATATGGCATCAAGGGCTTACTACGAATGAGCCTAGGTATCATGAGAGAAAGAAAGAAAAAGGTTTTTTAAGGTCTATTAGAAGACCGAACTTGACCTGTGAGACAAAATCGATTTAGATAGATTGTGTCTCCGATCAAACGGAAGGACAAAGCGTGCTGAAAATAAAAAACCGATGCAAAACCTGGTAGAAAAAAAGCTAGAGTCTCCATTAATGTGCATGTGCGGAGTCTAGAGGGGGGTGTATGTGGACTGCTATCCCTATGGTAGCCTATATGCAAGAGGGTGATACAAGTATGAGAATGCATCTAAGTGACATACTATCCCAAACAAGTGCTCATATGTGGATGTAGTATGTGATACATAGGTGGCGGCGGAGTCACGGCTTCCGAGATGACTGCAGTGGGATTTGCCATCATTTGGGGCCGTCTCTCCTTAATGGCTTGATGGTAACGGTATTGTATATCCGCAATTTGATGTATGTGAAATCTCTGCATGTGCTGCGGTCGTCTCCTAGCATGAGAAAGAAAGAAAGAAAGAAAGTGATATTAACGTCTTCTGAAGGCCAAATTTGGCCTATGAGACAAAACCATGTACAATTGTAGTAACCCATGTGTAGAAATAAAATAAAATGGAAGAGTACTACACAAAACTGTGTAGGCTGAACATGGAAACAACCACATGATAGTGTACCGGGTGACGGGAGGTAGTGGGGATAATGGCCACTCAATACAAAGGGGTTGAGTGAAAGCATAGACTGTAGTCACTGATGATTTTTTGGGGGGGGGGGGGGAGTGGGTGGAGTATGTGGTACATTAGAAGCGGTCGGAGTGCCCACTTTAAGTGGCTGTCCATGGAGTAGTGGTACGCATCTGCTCCATCATGTGGTCGTGAGCTATCCTGATGCGTAAGATATCCTCCTTATGTAGATGTGGTCGTCTATACCCAACTGCATGTGGTCGACGACATCCTCTCTGCACCTGTGCCTGTTGAAGTGTAAGCCCTGTGCCTCTGGGAGAGGGGTCAATCTGATGTGGTCCAGCACGTTGGAAGAACTGGGTAATAGTCTGTTGGGTATTCACCTCTGCTGGATGTATGGGTAGTATCTGTCCCTCCTTTCATATGCCACTGTGATGAAGCATCCCAACTTCCGCTGATCTCCTGTAGTCATTCACTGCTGGAGCAATCCCTCTATCTAGAACTCAGTCCGTAGATCTGAATATGTTGGACATATGGAAAGTAGGTGCTCCTCACACTCTATCTTTGTGTGACATACCAGGCACCACCGCTTCTCCCGTGGGACTCCTCTGGCTCGACCTCTCTCTATCTCAAGTTGATGTGAAGAAACCTAAAGCTTCCGAATGACGACACGTATCGTGGAAAATAAAAACATGGTCCGAGATTTGTATCGTGGAGTATGTCTCCATGTATCATGGAGTCTCATAAAACCCTGGTCCGAGATCTATAGAAAATGCTCGTGATAGTAGAGCATTTTCGGTGGCAATGGATCCCTCGGTTTGACCCATGTCCTCTGTATATATGTATGCCAAATCTCCTTGTAGATGACCCTATTCCTCTCTTGGTGGGAGAGCGAGCAGGTGGGGCATGGGTATCATATTGTAATGGTGGTAGCATGTCTATGTCAAAACTGTGCTGGGCCAACCAATCCCGTCTCTGTGCATACCAAGAGGTGTGTCCCTTGCTAGAGTCATGTCTCGTGATGAAAAGCCTTGTGAATGATGCACTCATTGTCCATGCTCCGAACCCTGTGTAATAAGCATATTGTCTTGAAGAGCGCCTCGATAAGCAAAGGCGGTGTAGCAAGCTCTGCCCTTATAATGTCATGTAGTACAGAGGACTTGCTACTAATGAGTTTGGCAATCGTAAGTATATGTGGTCGTTGCACGGCTGTCCATCTTGTGGTGGTGAGCCTCAGCCCCCAAATGGCTTCTCCATACATGAGGGATGGGGTAACCAAAGTGTTGAATAACCACCCATTGGTGCGAGGCTCTTGAAAATGTACCTAGTGACATTACCTTCCATTAGAGCCAAAGCCACATAACCACGAGTGGTGGGGCCACGGGTTGCTTGAGACATGGAGAACACCCTAGAGGTTGATGTAAAAGTAACTTTGAGATATACATATAACCCAACCACGTCTATCGGCCCGCCCGCCACACTAAAAAAACTCCGTCTCCTCACTTGAGCTGATGTATGAAAGATCAAAACTTGGTTTTGCCAAGGTTCACAGATGAAGATAGACCTCTGTGGATGCAGAGGTCGTCTAGACCATGTAGGTGATGCTCTAGACCATCTGCAGACTTTGAAACCAAGACAATATCATCCGCATATAAAAGAATATGGACAGTGGTCCCCTGTATCTCGACAGTGTCACTGTCTTGTTGTTGTATGAAGTCCACTATCTCATCAATGTAGAGACCAAATAATGTGGATGCGAGAGGACACCCTTGCGTCACGCCGATGGTGCTAGCAAGGGAGTCGGGTGCTAGCAAGAGAGTCGGAGAGGCCACCAAGGACGAAACTTTCTGGTGGTAGTTTGTCTATGTCAAGTCCATGGTGGGCAGCCAATCTCGTATCTATGCATACCATTAGGAGGTGTCTCGTGCCAGTGCCATGTCGCGTGATGCCTGGAAAGCTTACTATCCATGCCTTGGATCCTGTGTAACAAGCATACTATTTCGAAGAGTGTCTCTACTAGCATCGGTGGTGCAACAAGCTCTTCCTTAACGATATCATGGGGTATCGAGGGTTTGCTGCGGATGAGTGTGACAATCATGAGAACCTGAGGTCTCTCCATTGCTGTCCATGCTGATGCGGATAACCTTGGTCCCCATATGGCTGATCTATACATGAGTGTTGGGGTAACTAAAGTGTTGAAGAGCCACCCCTTTGTGTGGGGCCCTTGAAAGTAGGTCTGGTGGCATTGTCTCTCCATCGAAGCTAATGTTGCGTATCCTCGTGTGATGCGATCTCGAGCTACCTGAAGGCTGAGACATAGAGAAAACCCTGGAGGCTGCTATGAATGTCACGCCGAGGTATACATATGATTCCGACTACTTCGATGGGTCTTCCCGCTGCTCTGAAAGAACTCTCTCCTCACATGCACTGATGTATGGAAGATCAGAACCTTGGTTTTACCAAGGTTCACTGATAGCCCTCTATGTATGCATAAATCATCTAGGCTGTGTAAATGATGCTCTGTAGACTCTGAAACCAAGACAATATGGTCAGCATATAAAAGAATGTAGACCGTGGTCCCTCGAAGCTCAATGCCCGCTCCTCCTTGCTGCTATATGAAGTCCACTATTTCATCAATATATAGCCCAAAAAGGGTGGGTGAGAGAGGGAGCCCTTGCTTCACCCCGATGATGCTAGCAAGTGAATATGATAGGTTGTCGGGACATCTGACTCTACTTGATACTCTCTCATATAGGGTGTAGAGTCCTGATGTGGAGTAGACATCTGAAGAGTCTTTCCCTGGGAATTGTGTCTAAGGCTTTGCGGAAGTCCACAAAGCAGCCGTATAATCTCTGCTTCTCACTCGAGCCTGGTCGATCAGGCATCTCAAAGTGAAGATGTAGTCTATGGTAGAGTAATCTCGTCTGAATCTTGCCTGTCTTGGAGCCCTGATACCCTCCCCCTAAGTGAGGGTGCTCAACTCTGTCTCTAGAACTTCCCCATGGCACTATGGTGTGCTAGGTCCATGAGTCAGGGAACCCCTTAACCAGTGCTCGGTTGAAGAGGTGGGCGATAAGCGGTGCTAGAATTGTGAACCCCTAGATGAGATGCTCTACCTCTAGACCGAAATGATCAGGGGTTGTGCCATGTTGTAAGTGGGTGATCGTGTGGCTTATCATCGCTCGTGAAAAGAAGTGAGAGGTGATGGGGTGTGGGCTCTGTGGCCTAGGGATGGGTGGCTGGTATGGAATCTGGTATAGGCTCTGCGCGTATTTGTGCCATGTGTCTGGCTCTTGGATGGGTGTCTGTTGTCTCCTCTCTCTGAAGTGTCGACATGCCACTTCAGTGTTCACTAGCTCGCTTCATGAGAAGATGATAGATATCCCAATACTATCTCTCTTCCCACTCCTTCCTCTTCCGATGGTTGAGGCATTGCATGCGGCGCTGTGCCTGTGTGTCTAATCTCCCTGCTATGCTCCACTGTGGGAGCGATTCGCGACGGTTGGTGGATCAAGTCAACCGTCTCGCTAACAGCGCACGCGGGGTGTCTATGGCAGGGCACGTATTTTTACTGAGTGCGTTTCTATATCTATTGACCACGTCTTTATAAGATGGAAGGATTAGCTTTTCACTAGTTACTTTATCTTTAACAATTTCAGTTTCGTTTGAATCTAATTGGGAACAATCAGTTTTTCTATTTACGAGTGGAGAAAACAGAACTTCACTATTTTTAGGGTCGGGTAAAACAATAGAAATCAAAGGTAACACTCTAGACAATCAACGATCATAATCTAGCAAATACAAAGTTTCCTCTACGACACTATCCTTAACTAATTCTTCATTAATTATATTATTTTCTGTATTTTGTGAGACACTAACCTCTAGTGGAATAGGAAAAAGTATTTCTAACAAAGAAGAAGGTAAATCACGTTCAATAGAAGTACTACTAGTAGATGCTTTATCAGATATGTAAAGATTAATGCAAATAAATGGATTAATATTTTTTAAAGTGTGTTGTATAAATGATAGAAACTAAAATCTGTCCTATACAAAAGCTAAGAAACAAAAACAAGTAACAAAATTCCAGCTTTGTATTTTTCGTCCAATCTTTTGTTCATCAAATTCGTCTTCAAATGATCTGCAAAATAACATGAGACAAAACATAAGTATGCTTTTATGAATTTAAAACACTCATTTATAATATTAATATTCAAAACTTAACATATTTTAAACTCATGCTAACATAAGTTAATTAACTTTCTTATATATCTCATAAGTACATACATTCATTCTTATGTACACATTCTAATATACATGTCTCATTCATGCACACATATACCTATCATATGCATATGCATAAACTTCACATACATAAACAAACCTCTCATGCATACACATACATACACTAACTCCACATGCATAAACATGCATACATACCTAACATGCATACATGCATATATGATACAACTAACATGCATACATGCTTACATCTAACATGCATACATGCCTACATCTCTAACTTCACATACATACGCATTCATACTACTTCATATGCATATACTAATTTTACATCTTTCATGCATACACATGCATGCAAACATCATTTACTTACATACATATGCATACATGCTAAAATCTTTCATGCACACATGGACACTAATCACTCATGCATTATATACATGCACATGCATCAAACATTCATATATGCATTCATGCATAAATACACATTTACATGCATACACCATATGCATATATTTTAACTATACATGCATACATCACTAACTAGCATACATACATACATTTAACATGCATACATATTTAACTTACATACATACATACATCTAACATGAATATATGCAAGCATACCTAACATGCATACATGAAAACATACCTAACATGCATACAAGCATACAACTAACATGCATACATGCTTACATCTAACATGGATACATGCATACATTCACTAACATGCATGCATGCAAACATCTAACATGCATACATGTAAACAATACATTCACTAACATACATACATGCTAATAAATATTTAAATCCGATGCATTAAATACACATTTAGTATCATAATAAATAACCTTCTAACGTGTCTAAGCTAACAAGTATGGGTTGCAAAAGATAGGCTAATGGATAGGGAAAAGGTAAATGAATAGATATGATCAGATAGGATAAATCAAAAGCTAAGTGAATTCTAATGATTGGGATGGAGAAATTGGATGAGTAGAATGAACCCTAATTAAAAGAGTTAGCAAAGGTAAGAATGGAATATAAGATCGGGAAAATATCATTAGAAAAGATGAGGAAAAAAGGCTAAATGGCTACTTCTAATCCCTTCTTCTGCTATCCTGAAAAACATAAAACATTTTTAGGTATGCATAACAAACATCTTTTTATGTTTATATATTTTATATGTTTTACTTTATATATATTTTTTATGTTTTATTTTTATATTTTACTTTCATTTTATTTATGTAAGGTATATGTGTAAAGTATATTTATTATATATATTTGAGATATATGATATTTATATGATATGTGTATGTGTGAATTATATGATTAGTATGTTTATGTATTTTATATGTATTTATGTGTGTGTTTAATGTTTGAAGAAGTGTATGTGATATGTATGTTTAATGCATGTGATTAGAATGTGTTTATTAAGAATGTCTATGTGTGTGTGTTTTTTTTTTAATAAGTAACTTATTTAGGTTCATGTTTGAATGCAATGAAAAGATAAATATTGAATATAGTAGTTAGGTTTATAAATATATGATTAAGTTGATTACATAAACTACAATTTGAAATATTATTTAGTAAATTAGATAATATGATACAGATGCATACAAATATGTCTAAAGAAGTAGCTACACTTCAAAATACAGTCTATTCATTAACCTCTCAAGATAGGACAATTTTAGGACCCCAATTTACTAATGCCCCTCAAATAAATCCAATGCCTGTAATACCTTTTATGACTCAACCAATAGCTCAAAGTAATGAATGGAGGGGCGCACCCACCCGACGATGTGTTTGGTGCGACTCTACAGAACACATGTGCTATGCTTGTAAAGCTTTAAAAGAAGCAAAGGAAAGGAAATTAGTAATAGATATAGATAAAAAAATTATGTGATTATTGCACCCACCTTCAATTAGCTGTAAATTGGGGAAAAGGGGGTATGCAAGAACTATATGAAAATTTATCTGAAGCTAAAAACTCTTCCGCAGTTAGGTTAGAATGTGACGAGAGTGATTTAGAAGATGAAAAATCTAATGAAACTAAAAATTATTCAATTGAAGCATTAATAAAAGCCAGTGACGATATAATGCATAAAAAAGCATGGGACTCATCTGTCGATCATTTCTCTATCTTTTCACATATAACAAATGTGGAAGAGGAGAAAACGGGATGAAACTCAAGATATAGATTAAACCGATCGAAGGGTAACTAGAAAACAATTAAGGGAAGAACCTAAAAATGTTCAGTTTAATGAAAATAAAAATTTGGACTCAAATGAACAAAAAAGAAGAGAAATAAGGGAGGGGAAACAACTTGAAATATCAAAGAAACCTTTAGATTCAAAGCCTTGTGAACAAACAGAACAAAATGAGGAAAAAACAAAGAAACCTAAACGAATTCCTAAAGCCATTTTAACCTCATAATTAGAATAGAAAAATGATACAAAACAAATACTTTACGACATACTTTTGAAAAGTCAAGTGACTATGTCACTTGAACAATTATTTTATATAGCCAAACTTGAATTTAAAGATAACTTTATAAAAATGATTAAGAGAAAAAGATTCCCACTTAATATTGATATTGAAATGCAACAAAATGTAGATGTGTCTCATATATCAAAAGATCTTCTTTCTTTTGACTCTAATGATGAGGAAGAAAGTGAAGGATATATCAATAAAATTTTTCTAGGTCCGATTCTTCCAGATAATGTAAATGAACAATCTGAAAGTAATTATAAAAAGAGTTTTTGGGCTAGAGGAACATCTGAAATAAAAGTAAACTTAGGAGATAAAAAAAAGTCATGTATAACCTTAGATTTATTAGATTCACGTTCTGAAATTAATGTAATTTCAAAAGAATTGTATGATAAATTTAAATGGCCGATAGATAAACAACATGGGTGGATAATGAGAACGTCAGATAATGGATGTGGTGCACTTTTAGGAGCTTATGCAAACATCCCAATTTTAATAGGAGGAATAACTGAAACATTTCATTTTTTTATTCAAGATAATTGCTCTTACGAAATCATTTTAGGACAACCGTTTATTTGTGAAACATGAATGGAAACAAAAGTAATGGAAGTCGGCTCTGCATATGCTAGAGTCAGGTCAAAAGATAATTTGCAATCATTACAAGTTATGACTGTAAATCCAAACTACACCAGATATCGGGAACAAATTAGAAAAACACCAATCCGATCACAAGAGAAGTTGAGTGAGAGTCATCTACCTCTTTGTGAATTTGGGACTTATTTTGATCACAATTTTTATTAGACACGACTATTGAGCGGGACAACAGTGGTAACTGGTTTGATATCTTGCAAAAATATGTACATAAATTGGAAAGTTTTTTTGTATATTTTATATCCTCAAAATTACAAATTTTAAATAGTAAAGATATTCCTAGGAAGATAATGAAAAAACATGAAAAATATTTTCAAAGTAAAAGTTATATGTCTACAAATGAACATATTGAAAATATAATTGAAACATCTTTTTCTTCTTCTTTACTTGATGAAATTAGTCAAACTTTACATGATGAAAAATTAATGCAAATTATACTTTTGAACTCATTAAATGAATATGAACTAATTTTGAAATTTGTTTCTGATACTCTTAATGAAGATAAAGTTAATATGAAATATAAAACAGTTGATAAAAAAGTTAAACCTGTAGCCCATGCTTTACTTGAAGGGAGTGACCAGAAAATAAAGCAAGTAGCCAATGATCCTATTTTACGTGATATTTCAAAAATAAGACATATTAAAAAATAGGAAACGAAGACTCTTTTTTACTACCTACTGAACGTGAATGTATCGTGAAATGATAAGAAAACATGGAAAAGCTTTCTATCTTTATCCTCATGAAATAGGATGTGTTGACCCTAGAATAGTATCTCCAATGATTATATTTACCGTAGCCCATATTCCTTGGAATCTTCGGCCTATACCAGTTCCAAAGGCTCATTTACCTGAGCTAATGAAACTGCTTAAGGAGAAGACGCATATGAAAATTCTAGAATCTTCTTTCGCACCTTATTCTAATAGATGGTTTACTGTTCCTAAAAAGAATGGGAAGCTTAGATTTATCCAAGATTTACAACCCGTAAATAAAGTTACAATTAGGAATGTAGAAACCGGTCCTATTGTAGGAGAATTTGGCGAAGCTTTTGCTTGGCATTCTATCTATTCTATGGGTGATTTATATTATGATTATGATCAGTTCAAGCTTGCTACTAAGAGTAGAGATATAACTACAATGAAGACTCCTTTGGGTTTAGTCCGAATGTGTACTCTGCCTCAAGGAGCTACAAATTCGGTAGCACATATGATGAATGCAATGAATATGGTTCTTCATGATTTTATTCCTAATATGACTATGCCATTTATAGATGATATTCCGATTAAAGGCTGTGAAGAAAAAGAAAAAGATGAAACGTTAGATTCTTTAGGATGTAAGAAGTTTGTATCTAATCATATTTCAGATTGTGAGAAAATACTTACAAGATTTGAAGAAGTAGGATTAACATTTTCCATAGAAAAATCAGTATTTGGTGTTAATGAAGTTCTTATTGTAGCACATTTATGTGGATACTATGGACGTAGGCCTTATCCACCAAAAGTGGATGCTATAAATAGATTATCTGAAACTTGTAGGAACATTAATGAGGTAAGACGTTTCTTAGGAGCATGTGTTTTTTACGCTATTTGGATACCGCATTATGCCCATGTAGCTAATCCGTTGTATGATCTACTTAGGAAAAATAGGAAATTTAAATGAACTGAAACTCATATTAAAGCAATGAAGAAATTTAAAAGTTTACTTTCTAATGCACTTGTTTTAAAACGTGTAAATTACTCAAATAATAAACCAATTATTTTAACTGTAGATACAAGTCCCATAGGTATAGGTTGCGTAATAGGACAAAATGATAACGAGGAAAATAGATACGCTATTAGATTTGGGGCCAAAATTTTACATGAAACTCAAAAACATTATCCACAAATAAAATGCGAATTATGGGGATTAGTAACTGCGTGAAAAACTGACAAGAAATATTTTATAAGAGCTAATGTAGTAATAGAAACAAATTGTTTACCATTAATAGGAATTATTACTAATTTTTCTTCTCTAAACATAGCAATGTTAAGGTGGATATCTTATATTAAGTTTATTAATCCTGTTTTAAATCATATTTCTGGGAAAACTAACTCTGTAGCAGATATGCTTTCTAGGGCTAAGTTTGAAAATGAGGACATGATTGAAACTGAATCAAATGTGATTAATTATATTTCTGATGTTTATGAAAAATTTAATGAAAAAGAATATGAGGGAATTTGGTATGATATAGGATATTATCTTAGCACTTTAAAACAATTACCTGTTTGGTCAGCTAATAGGTTTGGAGACATTAGGAAACGTGCATTTAATTTCTTTTTAAAAGATGGTTTTATTTGGCGTCATGCAAAAGGGAAAATTAGATGTCCGCAACGAGTTTTAAGAAATAAAAACCTTCAAAATAGAGTTATGATAGACATGCATGAAACCCTTTGGGACGGGCGACGGACATAAAGGCTTCTATGCGACGTATGATAAAATTAGAGAAGCTTATTGGTGGCCAGGTATGTATGTGAATATACGTGACTTTGTAAGTACTTGTACTACTTGTCAGGTACATTCGTCAGTTAGACATAGGGAACCTCTGCACCAAACTTATCCTCCTTGTATTCATTACAAGTGGGTAGTTGATTTAGTGACCATGCCTAAAGGTTTAGATAGGATGAGGTATATTGTTTTAGCTAGGGAAGATTTGACTAATCATGTAGAGGGTAGAGCTCTTCGTACTAAAACTACTTATAACATATGTAGATTTTTGTTAGAAGAAGTTATTTCTAGATTTGGCTATGTAGAAAAAATAGTAGCAGATAAAGGAAAGTTAGATGCTCAAGAGGAAAGAGAATTCTTTGACGAGTATAGGATTCGTCTATCTCTCACAACCGCTTATAATCCGGAGTCTAATGGTAAGATTGAACGAGGTCATCCATCTATTGTGAAGGCAATCTCTAAGGCCTGCAATGGTGATACAACACAGTGGCCTAGGTTCCTTCCTTTCGCACTATGGGCAAAGAGGATGACGTATACTAGGTCTACAGGATTTATGCCTGCGAACTAATGTACTGTCAGAAGCTAATTTTTCCTATCCATACCTAGATTATTTCATGGACAATGCTTTCGTGGAATAATGAGATGACTCGTGAAGATCTGATTTTTGTTAGGATTATGCAGTTAGATCTAGGAAATAAAATGATTCAAGAAGCTGTACAAAAAGTTAAAGAATCACGACTTAAAAATAAAATTTACTTTGATAAAAAACATAGACTTAGGCCTCGTACTATAGAAGTAGATGATTAGGTATAAGTTTACGATAGTACTTTCATACATAGTATGATGCTAGGAAGAAGTTAATTAAAAGATGGTTTGGTCCGTATGTAGTAGTAACTGTTTTTGATAATGGTAGGTTTAAACTTAGGGAATTTGATGGTTCTTTGTTGTGAAATTTGATTACGGGGAAAAGGATTAAACTGTTTAAGAAAAACAAAATAATGAAGATTATGAGATTGACGAGATTGATGAAGATGTTGATGAAGATTAAAGATCTGTTTTAAATTAGGTGAAAAAGTTTTAATTAAAGATTTTTGTTTGATTTTTTGTGTATATGCAGTGCATTACTGAATGAGATAAAAAGATATGTTCGAACTTTTAAAAAATCAAGTAGAATTTAAGATGTTAAATATCTAATCCCTTCTTTTGCTATCCTGGAAAACATAAAACATTTTTAGGCATGCATTATAAACATTTTTTTATGTAATCAACTTAATCATATATTGATAAACCTAACTACTATATTCAATATTTATCTTTTCATTACATTCAAACATGTTTTTTAATAAGTAACTTATTTAGGTTCATGTTTGAATGCAATGAAAAGATAAATATTGAATATAGTAGTTAGGTTTATAAATATATGATTAGGTTGATTACATAAATAAATGTTTGTTATGCATACCTAAAAATGTTTTATGTTTTCAGGATAGGAGAAGAAGGGATTAGATATTTAAAATCTAAAATTCTACTTAATTTTTTATAAGTTCGAACATATCTTTTTATCTCATTCAATAATGCAGTGCATATACACAAAAAATCAAACAAATCTTTAATTAAAACTTTTTCACCTAATTTAAAACAGATCTTTAATCTTCATCAACATCTTCATCAATCTCGTCAATCTCATAATCTTCATTATTTCGTTTCTTGAATAGTTTAATCCTTTTCCCTGCAATCAAATTTCATAACAAAGAACCATCAAATTCCCTAAGTTTAAACGTACCATTATAAAAAACAGTTACTACTATATACAGACCAAACCATCTTTTAATTAACTTCTTCCTAGCATCATACTGTGTATCAAAGTACTATCGTAAACTAATACCCAATCATCTACTTCTATAGTACGAGGTCTAAGTCTATGTTTTTTATCAAAGTAAATTTTATTTTTAAGTCGTGATTCTTTAACTTTTTGTACAGCTTCTTGAATCATTTTATTTGCTAGATCTAACTCCAAAATTCTAACAAAAATCAGATCTTCACGAGTCATCTCATTATTCCACGGAAGCGTTGTCCATGAAATAATCTGGGTCTGGATAGTAAAAATTAGCTTCTGACAGTACATTAGTTCTGCAGGCATAAATCCTGTAGACCTAGTATACGTCATCCTCTTTGCCCATAGTGCGAAAGGAAGGAACCTAGGCCACTGTGTTGTATCACCATTGCAGGCCTTAGAGATTGCCTTCACAATAGATGGATGACCTCGTTCAATCTTACCATTAGACTCCGAATTATAAGCGGTTGTGAGAGATAGACGAATCCTATACTCGTCAAAGAATTCTCTTTCCTCTTGAGCATCTAACTTGCCTTTATCTGCTACTATTTTTTCTACATAGCCAAATCTAGAAATAACTTCTTCTAACAAAAATCTACATATGTTATAAGTAGTTTTAGTACGAAGAGCTCTACCCTCTACATGATTAGTCAAATCTTCCTTAGCTAAAACAATATACCTCATCCTATCTAAACCTTTAGGCATGGTCACTAAATCAACTACCCACTTGTAATGAATACAAGGAGGGTAAGTTTGGTGCAGAGGTTCCCTATGTCTAACTGACGAACGTACCTGACAAGTAGTACAAGTACTTACAAAGTCACGTATATTCACATACATACCTGGCCACCAATAAGCTTCTCTAATTTTATCATACGTCGCATAGAAGCCTTTATGTCCGTCCCAAAGGGTTTCATGCATGTCTATCATAACTCTATTTTGAAGGTTTTTATTTCTTAAAACTCGTTGCGGACATCTAATTTTCCCTTTTGCATGACGCCAAATAAAACCATCCTTTAAAAAGAAATTAAATGCACGTTTCTTAATGTCTCTAAACCTATTAGCTGACCAAACAGGTAATTGTTTTAAACTGCTAAGATAATATCCTATATCATACCAAATTCCCTCATATTCTTTTTCATTAAATTTTTCATACATATAAACATCAAAAATATAATTAATCACATTTGATTCAGTTTCAATCATGTCATCATTTTCAAACTTAGCCCTAGAAAGCATATCTGCTACAGAGTTAGTTTTCCCAGAAATATGATTTAAAACAGGATTAATAAACTTAATATAAGATATCCACCTTAACATTGCTATGTTTAGAGAAGAAAAATTAGTAATAATTCCTATTAATGGTAAACAATTTGTTTCTATTACTACATTAGCTCTTATAAAATATTCCTTGTCAGTTTTTCACGCAGTTACTAATCCCCATAATTCGCATTTTATTTGTGGATAATGTTTTTGAGTTTCATGTAAAATTTTGGCCCCAAATCTAATAGCGTATCTATTTTCCTCGTTATCATTTTGTCCTATTACGCAACCTATACCTATGGGACTTGTATCTACAGTTAAAATAATTGGTTTATTATTTGAGTAATTTACACGTTTTAAAACAAGTGCATTAGAAAGTAAACTTTTAAATTTCTTCATTGCTTTAATATGAGTTTCAGTTCATTTAAATTTCCTATTTTTCCTAAGTAGATCATACAACGGATTAGCTACATGGGCATAATGCGGTATCCAAATAGCATAAAAAACACATGCTCCTAAGAAACGTCTTACCTCACTAATGTTCCTACAAGTTTCAGATAATCTATTTATAGCATCCACTTTTGGTGGATAAGGCCTACGTCCATAGTATCCACATAAATGTGCTACAATAAGAACTTCATTAACACCAAATACTGATTTTTCTATGGAAAATGTTAATCCTACTTCTTCAAATCTTGTAAGTATTTTCTCACAATCTGAAATATGATTAGATACAAACTTCTTACATCCTAAAGAATCTAACGTTTCATCTTTTTCTTTTTCTTCACAGCCTTTAATCGGAATATCATCTATAAATGGCATAGTCATATTAGGAATAAAATCATGAAGAACCATATTCATTGCATTCATCATATGTGCTACCGAATTTGTAGCTCCTTGAGGCAGAGTACACATTCGGACTAAACCTAAAGGAGTCTTCATTGTAGTTATATCTCTACTCTTAGTAGCAAGCTTGAACTGATCATAATCATAATATAAATCACCCATAGAATAGATAGAATGCCAAGCAAAAGCTTCGCCAAATTCTCCTACAATAGGACCGGTTTCTACATTCCTAATTGTAACTTTATTTACGGGTTGTAAATCTTGGATAAATCTAAGCTTCCTATTCTTTTTAGGAACAGTAAACCATCTATTAGAATAAGGTGCAGAAGAAGGTTCTAGAATTTTCATTTGCATCTTCTCCTTAAAAAGTTTCATTAGCTCATGTAAATGAGCCTTTGGAACTGGTATAGGCCAAAGATTCCAAGGAATATGGGCTACGGTAAATATAATCATTGGAGATACTATTCTAGGGTCAACATATCCTATTTCATGAGGATAAAGAGAGAAAGCTTTTCCATGTTTTCTTATCATTTCACGAAATATTTTACATTCAATAGGTAGTAGAAAAGGGTCTTCGTTTCCTATTTTTATTAATTTAATAGTTTCATCAGTAAAATTATGTCCTATTTTTGAAATATCACGTAAAATAGGATCATTGGCTACTTGCTCTATTTTCTGATCACTTCCTTCGGGTAAAGCCTCGGCTACAGGTTTAACTTTTTTTATCAACTATTTTATGTTTCGTATTAACTTTAGCTTCATTAAGAGTATCAGAAACAAATTTCAAAATTAGTTCATATCATTTAATGAGTTCAAAAGTATAACTTGCATTAATTTTTCGTCATGTAAAGCTTGATTAATTTCATCAAGTAAAGAAGAAGAAAAAGATGTTTCAATTATATTTTCAATATGTTCATTTATAGACATATAACCTTTACTTTGAAAATATTTTTCATGTTTTTTCATTATCTTCCTAGGAATATCTTTACTTTTAAAATTTGTAATGTTGAGGATGTAAAATATACAGAAAAACTTTCCAATTTATGTACATATTTTTGCAAGATTTCAAACCAGTTACCACTGTTGTCCCACTCAACAGTGGTGTCTAATAAAAATTCTGATCAAAATAAGTCTCAGATTCACAAAGAGGTAGATGACTCTCACTTAACTTCTTTTATGATCGGATTGGTGTTTTTCTAATTTGTTCCCGATTTTTGGTGTGTTTTGGATTTATAGTCATAACTTGTAATGATTGCAAATCATCTTTTGACCTGATTCTAGCATATGCAGAGCCGTCTTCTATTACTTTCGTTTCCATTCGTGTTTCAAAAATAAACGGTTGTCCTAAAATGATTTCGTAAGAGCAATTATCTTGAATAAAAAAATGAAATGTTTCAGTTATTCCTCCTATTAAAATTGGGATGTTTGCACAAGCTCTTAAAAGTGCACCACATCCATTATCTGCCGTTCTCATTATCCACCCATGTTGTTTATCTATCGGCCATTTAAATTTATCATACAATTCTTTTGAGATTACATTAATTTTAGAACTTTAATCTAATAAAGCTAAGGTTATACATGACTTTTTTTTATCTCCTAAGTTTACTTTTATTTCAGGTGTTCCTCTAGCCCAAAAACTCTTTTTATAATTACTTTCAGATTGTTCATTTATATTATCTGGAAGAATCGGACCTAGAAAATTTTTATTGACATATCCTTCGCTTTCTTCCTCATCATCAGAATGAGAAGAAGGAAGATCTTTTGATATATGAGACACATGTACATTTTCTTGCATTTCAATATCAGTATTAAGTAGGAATCGTTTTCTCATAATCATTTTTATAAAGTTTTCTTTAAATTCAAGTTTGGCTATAAAAAATAATTGTTCAAGTGATATAGTCACTTGACTTTTCAAAAGTATGTCGTAAAGTATTTCTTTTGCATCATTTTTTTGTTCTAATTCTGAGGTTAAAATGGCTTTAGGAATTCGTTTAGATTTCTTTGTTTTTTCCTCATTTTGTTCTGTTTGTTCACTAGGCTTTGAATCTAAAGGTTTGTTTGATATTTCAGGTTGTTTCCCCTCCCTTATTTCTCTTCTTTTTTGTTCATTTGAGTCCAAATTTTTATTTTCCTTAAACTGAATATTTTTAGGTTCTTCCCTTAACTGTTTTCTAGTTACCCTTCGATTGGTTTCATCTATATCTTGAGTTTCATCCCGTTTTCTCCTCTTCCACATTTGCTATATGTGAAAAGATAGAGAAATGATCGACAGGTGAGGAGTCCCATGCTGTTTTATGCATTATATCGTCTCTGGCTTTTATTAGTGCTTCAAATGAATAATTTTTAGTTTCATTAGAGTTTTCATCTTCTAAATCACTCTCGTCATATTCTAACCTAACTGCGGAAGAGTTTTTAGCTTCAGATAAATTTTCATATAAATTTTGCATACCCCCTTTTCCCCAATTTATAGCTAATGGAAGATGGGTGCGGTAATCACATAATTTTTTATCTATATCTATTATTAATGTCCTTTCCTTTGCTTCTTTTAAAGCTTCACAAGCGTAGGACATGTGTTCTGTAGAGTCGCACCAAACACATCGTTGGGTGGGTGCGCCCCTCCATTCATTACTTTGAGCTATTGGTTGAGTCATAAAAGGTGTTATAGGCATTGGATTTATTTGAGGGGCATTAGTAAATTGAGGTCCTAAAATTGTCCTATCTTGAGAGGTTAATAAATAGACTGTATTTTGAAGTGTAGCAACTTCTTTAAACATATTTGTATGCATCTACATCATATTATTTAATTTACTAAATAATATTTCAAATTGTAGTTCACTAGGAATTTTTGATGTAGAGGCTTGTTCAATGATACTAGGATTAACATTAACTTTAGGAATTGGAGTAGTTGGACATACAGGTGGGAAACTTAGATTGATATCATAAAGTAATGTTTGCCTTTGTTTCATCTGGGCTACTGCCTCTACTACTTGTTTTAATGCTCCCCAATCATCCGTAAGGCCATATCTTTTTCCGGGTTCCTCAAGCTTCCTTTAAACTTCACTTCTAATATCAGAAGGTAATACCTTTAGAAAATATAGGACTATGTCAGGTGTGAGTGGAGTCCTATCCTGTTGTGGAAACTGTGAAAACCTTTTGATAAACTTACATCGCAATTGTGTGAGGGAAATCTGAGTCTTAGGAGTGCTAAGCCATTTCATGAACTCTTCTCTACTATGCTGACTATAATCTTCAAGGTAGAACTCTTTATGTATTTGTTTCCTAAAGTCATCCCATTCAAGCTCACTATGAGGTTCAATTATACTTATAGCTGATCCTATAGCAAGCCTCCCTAGATAAGTTACCCACTTAAATACAGGCAAACCATGCAATTTTGCTATATCTTCAAATGTATCTAGTAATTAGTTGTATTTACCCCAATGAACTTCCCTTTTTCTTTAAGCATTGTCTCTATTACTTTCTGCCCTTGAGTTTCAGACATCATATCTCGAAACAATTCATCCATTTTATTTTTGTATATTAGAATTAGACTTAAGTTTTTTAACAAGATCTTTAATTTCATCTTGTACTCTTGTTTTTTGGTCTCTTCCCAAGTTAATTAAATTATTTGATTCCAGTTTTGCTAAAATTAAAAACCCTTTTAATAATTCTCGTAAAGTAGTTAATAACTTTCAAATGAAAGTTCTTTTAAAATCAAACTAAAGTCGTACTATTTAATTTCATCTTGAACTCTTGTTTTTTGGTCTCTTCCCAAGTTAATTAAATTATTTGATTCCAGTTTTGCTAAAATTAAAAACCCTTTTAATAATTCTCGTAAAGTAGTTAATAACTTTCAAATGAAAGTTCTTTTAAAATCAAACTAAAGTCGTACTATTTAAAATAGCATAAAAAAATCCCTAATATTTTAAGTTCTTTCTCTTAAAGTCCTACTAAAATAGCAACAAACACATTTTAAGTTTAGTGAATATACCTGACGCTTGATGACGAAACTAAAGTACACATGATAAATTCAAAGTATACATTGTTGAGTAAGAAAAATGTATAATACAAAAAAAAACTAAATTCTGTGCGTGCAAACGTAATTCTTCAAGTTCTTGATGGTAGGGGTGGCGAGGCGAAGCTGAACTACTTGCGTATTCTCGTTGAGGCACTTAGAGCGTAAGCCCAGCCCTTTAATACCCAGGGAATGACAAGGTTTTTGAGTCTGCCTCTGCAAGATGAACCACCACAAGATGATGCAACCGCTTATCCTAAACAAAACTATTGCATATGCAAAAAGGAAAAGAAATTATACCATTCTTGTAGTGTCGTATTTCACGTCGAGTTCAAATGTGGAATATTTTTTAAACTTTGTTGTATAAATGATAGAAACTAAAATCTGTCCTATACAAAAGCTAAGAAACAGAAACAAGTAACAAAATTCCAGCTTTGTATTTTTCGTCCAATCTTTTGTTCATCAAATTCGTCTTCAAATGATCTGCAAAATAACATGAGACAAAACGTAAGTATGCTTTTATGAATTTAAAACACTCATTTATAATATTAATATTCAAAACTTAACATATTTTAAACTCATGCTAACATAAGTTAATTAACTTTCTTATATATCTCATAAGCACATACATTCATTCTTATGTACACATTCTAATATACATGTCTCATTCATGCACACATATACCTATCATATGCACATGCATAAACTTCACATACATAAACAAACCTCTCATGCATACACATGCATACACTAACTCCACATGCATAAACATGCATACATGCATACATGCATACAACTAACATGCATACATGCTTACATCTAACATGCATACATGCATACATCTCTAACTTCACATACATACACATTCATACTACTTCATATGCATATACTAATTTCACATCTTTCATGCATACACATGCATGCAAACATCATTTACATACATATGCATACAAGCTAAAATCTTTCATGCACACATGAACACTAATCACTCATGCATTATATACATGCAAATGCATCAAATATTCATTCATGCATTCATGCATAAATACACATTTATATGCATACACCATATGCATATATTTTAACTATACATGCATACATCACTAACTAGCATACATACATACATTTAACATGCATACATATTTAACTTACATACATACATACATCTAACAGGAATATATGCAAGCATACCTAACATGCATACATGCAAACATACTTAACATGCATACATGCATACAACTAACATGCATACATGCTTCCATCTAACATGCATATATTCACTAACATGCATGCAAACATCTAACATGCATACATGTAAACAATACATTCACTAACATACATACATGCTAATGAATATTTAAATCTGATGCATTAAATACACATTTAGTATCATAATAAATAACCTTCTAACATGTCTAAGCTAACAAGTATGGGTTGCAAAAGATAGGCTAATGGATAGGGAAAAGATAAATGAATAGATATGATCAGATAGGAAAAATCAAAAGCTAAGTGAATCCTAATGATTGGGAATGGAGAAATTGGATGAGGAGAATGAACCCTAATTAAAAGAGTTAGGAAAGGTAAGAATGGAATATAAGATCGGGAAAATATCATTGGAAAAGATGAGGAAAAATGACTAAATGGCTACTTCTAATCCCTTCTTCTGCTAGCCTGGAAAACATAAAACAGTTCTAGGTATACATAACAAACATTTATTTATGTAATCAACTTAATCATATATTTATAAACCTAACTACTATATTTAATATTTATCTTTTCATTGCATTCAAACATGAACCTAAGTAAGTTACTTATTAAAAAAAAACACACACACACACATAGACATTCTTAATAAACATATTCTAATCACATGCATTAAACATACATATCACATACACGTCTTCAAACATTAAACACACATAAATACATATAAAATACATCAACACTCTAATCATATAATTCACACATACACATATGATATAAATACCATATATCTCAAATATATATAATAAATATACTTTACACATATACCTTACATAAATAAAATGAAAGTAAAATATAAAAATAAAACATATAAAATATATATAAAGTGAAACATATAAAATATATAAACATAATTAAAATAAAAAAGAAAAGAAATAAAATAAAATCTCTCTCTCTCTCTCTCTCTCTCTTTTTCTTTCTCTCTGCTGTGTGCTGTCTCGTTGGCTCTAGTAGAGGGAGGGAAAGAAAGAAAGAAAAAATTAAATAAAATAAAAAATATAATCTTTCTCTCTCTCTCTCTCTCTCTCTCTCTCTCTCTCTCTCTCTCTCTCTCTCTCTCTCTGTGTGTGCTGCGCGCATGCGCTGCGCCGCCCGACAGAAGAGAGAGGGAGAAGAGAGGGAGAGAAAAATAAAAAAGAAAAGAAAGAAAGAAAAGAAGAAAGAAGGAGGGAAAAAAAAGCAAAAAACTCATCATTCCCCCTCTGTTTCTGCGTCGACTGCATCAAAAAAAACAAAAAAAATTTGCTTTACATTCAATGAGGTGCAAAAGTAAGAGAGATGACCTTCTCTCTCCTCCTGCCAGAGAGGACAGCATGAAAATATGTGCACAATCAATCAAGGCCTAAAGTTTAGAGAAAAATAAAGTACGTGCAAAATAACATGAGCTCTTGGATACGACTCCCCTCCTTTTATACATGTGAGTAGCCCATCATAGCCCACAATTTCCTAAGTTAACTCATTCATGCAGCCCACATTTACTCCACATCCACTCAACACAACTCAACAAAAAAAAAGGCGTGGTATTTTCTTCCATTCATTTTTCAAAAAAACATACAATATCCACTTATAAGTAAATATTCATTTGACCTTCTTTATTTTCATACTTTTATCATCCTAATAAATTCAACCTTTCAATTATTTAATTAAGTTTAAATATATTTTCAATAACCTTAATATTATTTAAATAATTTCAATTATTAATCAACATATTTAATTATTCATTTATATTTAAAATATTTGTTAAGATTTCAATTTAACACCTTTTGCCCTATACATTAAGTCCTTCAGAGAACAAACCTACTTGATTAACCCCTTCACCATAGGTTTACCTTAAACTATCCTTAAACCATGTTTTTAACTAATCAAAACCTTTTCTTTTAGCTTTAAATCTCATCCAAACCCTCAAGTAACCCATAAACTAAGCTTTTACTCTATAATAACCCTTTAGATTTCTTATCTAAACCCTTTATTATCCTAAAAACTAAGCTTTTACCTTATAAATCATATTCAACCCCTATATTGGACCTTTGAATAACCTTCAATTTACTTTCAAACCTTAAAGAAACCCTTATTTAACCCTTCATTTTTAATCAAATACCCACAACTATATTTGAAAACTCCTTCTAAATACTTTCCATCTTTTGTACTGAATTCCATCTTTTGTACTATATAGGAGAGAGAGAGAGAGAGAGAGAGAGAGAGAGAGAGAGAGAGAGAGAGAGAGAGAGAGAGAGAGAGAGAGAGAGAGAGAGAGAGAGAGAGAGAGAGAGAGAGAGAGAGAAAGAAAGGTATATTAATGTCTTCCAAAGGCCAAACTTGGCCTATGAGAAAAAATCATATACAACTGTGGTAATCTCTGTGTAGCAATGGAAGGGGGGGAGGGGGAAGAAAAGAAAAGAGGGGGGGGGAGGGGGGGAAAGAAGGAAAAAAAAAAAAAAAAGCTTGGTACACAAAATTGTGTAGGCGGAAAACGACAACGGATGGTGGACCTGGTAATGAGGAGGTAGTGGGAATAAAATAATGATGCCTCGGGGGAGAGTGGCTCTGGCTGGACAGATAATGACCACCTGATACAAGGGGGACCCATGTGGGAGTGAATGTGTATACCCAAACTTCTGATGATGGGTGGTGGGTGGAGTATGTGGTACATCGGCGGCGGTAGGTGTGCCTCCTGGAGGAAGCCTGTCCAAGTGGTGGCGATGCGCCTCTTCTCCATCATGTAGTCGAGATCGAGAGAGAGAGAGAGAGAGAGAGAGAGAGAGAGAGAGAGAGAGAGAGAGAGAGAGAGAGAGAGAGAGAGAGAGAGAGAGAGAGAGAGAGAGAGAGAGATGTTAACATCTTCCAAAGGCCAAATTTGGCCTATGAGACAAAATCATATACAACTATGGTAATCTCTGTGTAGCAATGAAAAGGAAAAATACTGGCTACACAAAATTGTGTAGGGCAAAAACAACAAAGGATGGTGTTCTTATTAATGAGGAGGTAGTGGGGATAAAATAGTGGTGCTTGCCACCTAGGGGGAGTATGGCTCCGACTCTGCAGACAATGACCATCTAATACAAGGGGGACCCATGAGGAAGTGAATGTGTATACCCGAAGTGCTGACGATGGGTGGAGGTGGGTGGAGTATGTGGTACATTGGCGGTGGTATGAGTACCTCCGAGACGAAGGTTGTCCAAGTGGTGGTGGTGCACCGGTGCTCCATCGTGTAGTCATGGGCTATCCTGATACGTGAGATATCCTCTTGATGCAGTCGTGAGAGAGAGAAAGAGAGAAGTGGAGAAAAGGAGCCCAAATAGCTCCAAACTCTACTCAACTATGAAAAATACACTTGCAAGATAGCTCCAAGTGTCCAAGCACTCTTGAACTTGTGCTAAGTGATGATATTGATGTCCTAGGGTCATACGTATATAGACATGCCAATTAAAGCATAAAATCTTAAAAAGCTAATTCCCAAGATTTGAAGCACAAAATCTGCCGTGTTCTTTTGAAAACCCTAAATTGAGTATTATTACATGATTTTTTATTGCCAAGTGTCATAATTTATGTCCATTGGATCATGTTCTCTAGTCTACATAGGATTTTGACACGTGTCATGTGCTTTTCAAGTTAAAAATATGCTTTTGATTGATTTACATGAAATTAGGGTTCGACTTTTGACCTTGAGGTTGATGTTGGATGCTAGAGTGTTGTACGTGGTTGGATAGTTCCCATTTTATAAGAATATGTGAAAACATTTTTTACCAAAATTTGACCAGTTTGATCAGTTTGACCAGCCTTTGACCAGACTTTGACCCACCATTTTAGTGTAATTTGAGCTGTAGGTTGAGCTTTGGAGGGTTGCTCAATTTTGACACATTTGCTATAATGTGACCACACAAGATAGTGCTGCATATCTTTTTAGGAAGGCTCATCGCGAGAAGCTCAAAGCGTTTTGCAAACTTTGGGCTAACTCCCTTTTGCAGATACTTTGTACACGAGTGTTAGCCCCTTGTCACCACGTAAGTCTTGGGGGATTTGTTAGTATATTTCAGCAGTGATCTATGTGAACATACTTAGGATTGCCATGGCACTTTTTTCCCCTCTTTAGGTGAGTAATATGTAAACTATCATGGAAGATCTTGCAGAAGGTAAGTAATGAATAAATTTATACTGTGTGTATGTCGTATGTATGTATGTATCTAGCTAAAGATGGGTTGGTGGATGGAGGCATGCGGATGGATGCATGCATGCCTGTGTTCGTGTGTATGTATTTATATGTATATGTATGTATGTACATATATATGATTGTATGTATGTATGTATGTTTGTGTTTATGTGTATGTATGTATATATGTATGTTTGTGTATGTACGTATGTATGTATGTATGTATGTATGTATCATGTATGTATGTATGTATGTATGTATGTATGTATGTATGTATGTATGTATGTATGTATTGTATGTATGTATGTATGTATGTATGTATGTATGTATGTATGTATGTATGTATGTATGTATGTGTGTGTGTGTGTGTGTGTATGTATGTATGTATGTATGTATGTATGTATGTATGTATGTATGTATGTATGTATTACATTGTATGACATTGTATGTGTGTGTGGATGGATGGATCAATTGATGGATGCATTCATGCTTCCATGCATGTGTGCACGTGTGTATGTATGTATGTATGTATGTATGTATGTATGTATGTATGTATGTATGTATGTATGTATGTATGTATGTATGTATGTATGTATGTATGTATGTATGTATGTGTGTGTATGGATGGATGGATCAATTGACGGATGCATGCGTGCATGCTTGAGTGTGTGTATGCATGCATGCATGTATGTATGTAGTGCATGCATGCATGTATATATGTATGTATACATGTATGTATGTATGTATGCATGTATGTATGTATGTATGTGTGAATGTATGCATGTATGTGTGTGTGTGATTATGTATGTATGTATGTATGTATGTATATATGTTTGTTTGTATGTATGTATGTATGTATGCATCTATGTATATTTGTATGTATGTATGTTTGTATGTATGTATGTATGTATGTATGTATGTATGTTGTATGTATGTATGTATGTATGTATTTATGTATGTATGTATGTATGTATGTATGCATATGCATATGCATGTATGGATGGACGTATGTACATGTATATGTACGTATGTATGCATGCATATATGCATTTATGGATCTTTGTCCACATGTATGTACTTATGTGTATACTTGTGTTTATGTGTATGTATGTGTGTGTGTATAAGTAGTTATGTTAGAAGGTTTGTATGTATGTATGTATGTGTGCGTCTATGTCTGCATGTAGGTATGCTAATTTGAGCATGCATGTGTAGATATGCGTAAGTGTGTATATATGCATGCATGTATGGTTCTATAGGCTATTATAAAGCCTATTATACAGTAATCTATTGGAACTATGCCCCTTTGTACCTAATGATAATAATTGTGCGACATTTTCCAAAACATATTTGTGTATGTATGCGTGTACATGCAGACACACAAATATCTATGTATGTGTATTATATAGAGGTACACATATTGAAAACTTATATACTTTGCTAGCTTTTACAAAGATTGTTAACCTGATAGAGATATTTGTAAAGCTGGAGTTAATGTACTTTATCAATATTCTTTGTATGTGCTATGAAGTGCTGAAGCCATCTCACAGTTTTTGAGTTTGCTGATTTTGTTTTTTACATCCTCCATATGAAGGAAGAGTTTGCATCATGATCTTTCAAAGGAGCTCTTTGAAAGAATTTCAGGGAAAAGGTACATTAATTTTGGAGACTGACAGTGTGTGAGAAAAGAATAAAAATATTTTGAAGAACAATGTGATCCAAGCATCCAAGTATGAAGAGAAATTAACTCAGTGTTCCCAGTCTTTTGGGTGGTCCTGTGTTATATGTGGTCTTTTGCAGTGCTTTTCTGTTGATGCCTTTCATTTTTGTTGTGGGAAATGTCTTTCACGACTTCTACCTGTTGATGAAAGGATCAAGATCTTAATTAAGTGTGCCATTGCGTGTGAAGCTTGCTTACCACTCTCTTGAAATATAAACGATGTTTGTGATGACATTATCACACTTCTTGTGTGCAGAGATATGCTTTGGAACAAGCTGAAGTAGGTGCTACAGTAGTGGAAGCCTTTGAAATCAATGATATGGCAAATGATGTGTATGAGCACAATTTCAACCATCGTCCAAGTCAGGTAGTTTGCTCTCTCATTAAGGATGCATGGAGAGGAATAAAAAAGCTAAAGCAATACTAGTTGAAAGCTGAAATCATTCTTTGATCAAATTATGATAGCATGCTGTGTAAGTGTGAGGATCTTGTAGTACAACAAGCAAAAAGAAAGTGCAAATAAATAGAATGCTGAGGAATACAGTTGGTTAATTAAGCAATGAACAAACAATGCAGGTTATAATATGATACTTTAGGTTCTGAGTAATATCCTAATAGGTGGTGCGATTACAATCTATGCAACATATGGCTACTTAGGATGAGAATGGAAGCTTATGCACATATATGGCTATCAATTATTTTGGGGATTGAAATGGAGTGCTTGGTTGGGGGATTGGGACTGCGGGTGTGCAAGATCACTCAGTGATGCTCTATGAATGCTTTGTTCACATCTTGTAGATCCCACGTTGATGGAACCTTCAACTTAGGGTATAGATGTGCTTTGGCAAGGACGTACTCATTGCTGTTCAACCTCTTGGACAATAAGGTTGAATCAAACTTTAATAAGGTTGAGACACATGAGCCGATGATGAGTTAATTTTTCCTCTCAAATAAAATTTTGAGTTGTAGATTGAGATGTATATGGGCAATACTCTTCTTTATTGTTATCTTTGGATATCTCGTATCTAGAACTTTTGAAATGGCCTTCCCTATCTTGCATGAAATTTTGCCCATTGTGATCCCTTTGGTAGAGTGGATTTGCCACATATAGTGCATTCCTCTTGCATTCTTCTTTATAAGGCAATGGGCATTGGAAATTGGAAAATGTTGTATCCTTCACTTGACCTTTGTGTGATATAATGTTTTTGTATGCACCTCTCTTGATGATCTTGTAACTCTTCTTATTAGATCTCTGACTAGTGGGAGAGTACCTAAATGGTGTGATGTGCCCAATATCTACTTATTACCCATACATCATGCAAATATCCATACATTAGGTTTGTACTAAAGGATCTTTTCAAGATACAAAACTCATCTTTGTTGTTTGTGTTATAGTTTTTCGTAGTGAGTTGACTTATGCCTCCTTAAGCAAGTGATTGGTTCCAAAGACAACCAAATAGAAAAGGTTTTTGCTATAAGAGTAATAAAGGATATCATGATCTTTCTAGGTGAATAAGAAGGGTCATATAACTTCGGTATGGACTTTGTGATTTGTAGTGATCCATTGTCTTCTCCATGTGAGATCTCCTTTGTCCTTGGAAATACTTATGAGGTCAATCCTTTTAGCTATTGGATTCATAGATGAAATAACTCATAGAGAGCTGCGTGATGATGCCCACAATTGAACAAGAGGTGCTCTATGTAGTGACGTGCGAATTGATGAGAAAAAAAATGGGAATGCACAAAAATTTAGGTAGGAAAGAGGATGAGAACACAAGTTTTTGCATGTGCTTTTTATGATAACATTTGAGGTTTTGGAGAGTCAAGTTTATAAATTTTTTTGCATTTTACCTTTTGGACAAAAATTAGGCTTGAAACCTTTGAAGTATTCTAGTGGGTCAAGTATGCATAAAAATCAATGAATAAATGCATGTAACGTGGACAAATGGTGACCAAAAGGTACATGTAAAAACTCTATGGGAAGTTCCCTGAAAGAGCCATAAGGTATGACCCGTACATGAGACTTGATATACATTTTGGGAGCCATTTGGGCCTTAAATCTACACATGTGATGCCTCCACCCTCTTTGGACATCTTGATGGACGTTTGTAGCACGTGTTCTGCCAATGTGAACTAGTCTTATGTCTCTTGAGTATTATAAATAGGCTCAAGGCCTCTCATTTGTTATTATCATGTACACACTACTGGACTCTTCGTAGAGGGAGGCCTACCAGCTACAATTATATCGGTGTGGGCTGATGGTATTGGAAACTATTTTTTGTGAAGGTGGCTGCCTGGTGTGCTTTAGACTCCAAGGCAGCCACCTCCACAAAGAATGGTTCTTCCTCCAAGGCTCACCCCCAAGCCTCACGTCCAAGGCTCACCTCAAAGGCTTGGGGGTGATCCGGTATTGGCTCTATGGTCGAGAGGTAAGTTTGATATCTTCCTTTCTATTGTTTCACAAGTATGGCTTGTATCTTGTCTTGTCTAGCAGGGAGGATAACGTTCTTCTAATTTTTGCATGACATCTGAGTGTTGACTAATCTCGAGTGGTGTTGTTTCTTTATCCGTAGTAAGATGCAAGCCATTCTCCCTTCCTCGACCCTTGCACCACACTTCCTCCACCCTTACATCCTTCATCTTTTCTTTGAATTTGCCCTTACAACTATTATTCCATAACAACTTAGATCTATCATTCGTAGCCAAGGAGCTTCAAGCAAAATGTTGCATACCCTTCAAGCTACATTTGCGCTCAAGCCATAATCCATTATGCCTTGTGGTATTTCCCACTTGTAAATCGTACCAATTTTGGTCCAAGAACATGGAGATGAATGTTCAAGTATTGTGCAAAAACATTGTGCACTACAACTATTTACCTTATTTGACATGTGTTAGGATTAGGCGGTCTTTGGCATAATACCTTGTGCAAAAGTCCCTAGTGACATAGCTGATGAAGTCCAACATGAGCATAATCTCATCCAATGGCGTCTCGTAGATGTGAGTCTATGGAAGCTTCCGTAGATATACTAGAAGACCTAGAAGTCGGACCTACTTCTAGTGCATTGAGGAGCCAACGATGTACCCAATGAGAAGAGTGAAGGTTTTGCTCATATTAATGATTCCCAATCCCCAAGCCAAAGACCCTAATAAGGGGGGCTCTATTCCGCTTATCTAAGTACATGTTTACAAAAAGAACACCAAAAGGTTATAGAGATCAAAATTGAGCATTGCATACTTCAGTGCAAGCCCTCTTTCAACATTGTTCACATAAATGTTTGGAAGGGGATGGTGAGGGCAATAGCCCAGGCCCCAAGTTGGACCTTTCAATAATGATTAGCATGGTGTTTTATATAAGTGCTCACACACGTCGATGTTGATTGAAGAGAAAGAAAGGATTGGCATGCAATTAGGATCCATTGAAAGAGGATGGCAAAATTATGGTTGCTCCATTCTATTCGATGGATGGAGTGATATCAAGTGATATTATATTATCAATATAATGGTTTCATCGTGTCTAGGCACCTATTTCTTGAAGGAAGTGGATTGTAAGGCTACAAGTACATGTATTAGAAGGTAATTCATCTATGAGCATATCAACTTTGTTGCAGAAGAAATAGGAGTTTCCAATGTGGTACAAATAGTGAGAGGCAATGCCTCGAATTCTAAGATCATGTGGGAGATCATAGAAAGTATTAGATCCTTGAGGATCCTCGGTGCTGGACAAGTCAAGACATAAGCCCACAAACAATAGGAAGATGGACATGAGACTCATCTCCCAACCACAGGGTCCACAACAACCTACCCTTGAGCTTGGGATCCTGCAACCAAGCGGGTTGCATCCCTCATAAGGGTGGTGTCCCATACCACCAAATTGAAACCTTATAGGTGTGTGAATGACTCCACATGGGTAAGGAGTCAAAGAGCATCATGAGAGGAATGAATATTAAATGAACACATGGGTCTTATTTATAGTCTCTTTTAAGGAGGTGTCCCGTTTCACACTTGGCTGGACACTCCACACTTGGCAAGTCACTTTAACAACAAGTCCCCATCTTGATGTCCTTTGGGTTTAGGAAAGTAACATTCCCCCCCTTATTTTGAAATGTTGCCTTAACGGTTTTCTCGGCTAAAAACTGGGAATTGATCCTTCAACATCCTAGATGACTCCCAAGTCATCCAGACTGTGGCTCATGCTCTCGCTCAATCAATGATCTCAACAAGAATCCCCACTAGGCTTCCTAGTCATATGGTCAAGACTCAGAACCCTTTTGATTTCCTCGTAAGGTGTCACCTGACTATCTTGCCTGAGCCACTCTAAGTGGCTTGTGTGCTATACAAGTGTTGTGACCCTTCGAGGCAAACCAAGCTTGTTGACTATCCCTAGAATCCTCTAAGCATCTAGATCTCATTGTGAGGCATCACCAAATTATCCCTACATCAACCACTACCCCAAGTTGCTTTCGTGCAAAACAGGAAATGTGATTCCTCGACGAAAATCTAGCTCATAGGATATCCAAGTTATCATCCCCGTGATCCATCAAGGACCACAACCCCTAGAAGATAACTTACATATGTCAGTATTGGCATGTCTCAGAATCTGAGGTTACTCTAAAGTAAACCCCCATCCTATCAGGGTGGAGAACACGAGGCTAATGGATAGAATGATCTAAAGACAAGGTAGTGCTAGGTTGTCTTATGAGAAGATAACAAAGTTCGAAATCATCTTTGTGCTTACGCCTCTCCCTCTTATTAGCTTATGCAACCATGCAAAAACCTAGATAAACATTAAAATGCGTCATGTGAATCCCGTAAAAGCGAATGGGCTGCCCATGTGGGTCCCTCAACACCAACTCATTAGTAGATGTTAAGTACCACCAAGAGCAATCTACTAGGGGGGAAGGTTACTCACCCAATCGTGACCTTGTGGAGAAAAAGTATGTCATGTATATCCATATGCCATATGCAGGCACAATCATGGAGTGTAGTTATGTGGGCAACATCTTCTGAATGAGAGTTCAAAGAGCTATGAGCACAGGTGAAGCAATCGGAGGGCTCTTGAAAATGGGTAGCATCCTATGGGATCCTTCTCCATCTGTGTTGTGTCTATGTAAGTATTTTGATAACTATGCCATCCATGACCACCCTGCCCCAGAAAGAGAGCATGATGATGCTCTCCTAACATGGCTTCCATGGTTACCAATGTGCACTGTGTCCATCCCCCTGCGAATGACGTCTACACCCGGGTTTTCCTATACATAGGGAATCCCCCCCACCAAGGGTTGCTAGATCACTAGCAAGTGCCCTGTGACAACCACACGCTACACATGCAGAAGTCCTATGAGAAGCTTGGCATCAAGCTTACTAGCTCATCCTATGGAACCAACAATTGGGACCGATGCCATAACTTGAGTCGGCAAAGGATGACTCCTATAGTGTTACGACCCCTCGAGGGTCGAACTATCCCATGATAGAGTCCGTAGTGGTCCTAGCTCTCCACTAACTCAACCTTGTACGCGCTTTGTGCTTAGCCTCGCTAGGCATAGCACCACACACATCCTGATGGATACCTCCAAATGAAGGTTCTCACCACATGATGTGCCATGCTTAACCTCGCTAGGCATAGCACCACACGCATCTCCGTGGATACCTCCAAATGAAGGCTCCCACCACATGCATGTGCAATGAATTAAGAGCTAAGAACCAACTGGCATGGTTACTCATCCATGCCCATGAACACCCCATATGGAGGGTCCAAACATACACACAATCCATGTGCCCCGCCACATGCATTGCCTATGTGCCAAGGATCAACTGGCATGATCATTCATGCATGTCTAGGGACGATTCATACAAAGGGTCCCAAACATGCGCACAATCCGTTTGCCAAC